>JAAAKG020099681.1:0-15943 GCA_010014905.2 Druon quercuslanigerum | reverse complement strand
AAATTCGTTAACTTAACTTCTTGGCTGAGTATTTTTGAATTTTTGGTAGTAAATAATTCTTTTTGTTTAAACAATAAACAAGTAGGATTTAAATTTAAGCTACTTAAAAAAAAAGAAAATAAACATTTTCTTTCTATTTAAAAATTCAACTTTTCGGGTGAGAATTTAAAAGTTTTATTGAAAATTCGGTTTTTTTGGTAGTCAATTAATCTTTTTGTTTAAAAATTGAAACTACTTTCTCACAAAAAAAGAAAATAAAAATTTTCCTTCTTTTAAAAAAAATTCAACTTTTCGGTTAAGAATTTTTCGAATGTAATTGAAAATTCGTCTTTTTTATAGTAAATTATTATTTTTGTTTAAAATTTTATTTTTGTAGTTGAAAATTTAACTTTTCGGTTGAGAATTTTTGAATTGTATTGGAAATTCGTCTTTTTTGGTAGTAAATTAATCTTTTTGTTAAAAAAATCATCTTTTTGGTTAAAAATTAAACAAGTAGCTTTTGAAATTATGATACTTTCTTAAAAACAATTTAATAAACATTTTCTTTATTTTTTAAAATTCAACTTTTTGGTTGAGAATTCTTGAATTTTATTAAAAATTCATTTTGTTTATAGTAAATAATTCTTTTTGGTTAAAAATTAAACAAGTAGGTTTTAAAATTAAGCTACTTTCTTAAAAAATTAACATTTCGGTTTAGAATCTTTTCAATTTAATTAAAAATTCGTTTTTTTTGTTAGTAAATTAATCTTTTAAATAATTTTAGATGTTAATTTTTGTTTTTGTTTACTGGTCTACATCAATATTATTAAAATATAGATAAATCTTAACGAAAAATTAATTTTCTTGTTTAAAAAAGTATATTTTTAGTTAACAATTCAACTTTTCGGTTAAGAATTTTTTGATTTTATTGAAAATTCCTCTTTTTTGGTAGTCATTTAATCTTTTTGTTTAAAAATTCATCTTTTTTAATTAAACAGTCACCATTGTGGCTGAGAATTCTTGAATTTTATTAAAAATTCGTATTTTTTAGTAGCAAATAATTATTTTTGTTTAAACATTAAAAAGTAGAATTTAAATATAAGCTACTTTCTTAAAAAATAGAAAATAAACATTTTATTTCTGTTTAAAAATTCAACTTTTCGGTTGAGAATTTTTGGAATTTTATTGAAAATTTCTTTTTCTTATGGTAAATAATTCTTTTTTTAAATTTATCTTTTTGGAAAACATTTTACCAACTAGGTTTTGAAGTTAAACTACTTTTTAAAAATTAATAAAATAAATATTTTCTTTCTTTTTTAAATTCAACTTTTCGGTTTAAAATTTTGGAATTTTATTGAAAATTCGTTTTTTTTATAGTAAATAATTCTTCTTGTTTAAAATTTTATGTTTTTAGTGGAAAATTCAACTTTTTGGTTGAGAATTTTCGAATTTTATTAATAATTCGTCTTTTTTGTTAGTAAATTAATATTTTTGTTTAAAAATTTATGGTTTGAGTTGAAAATTTAACTTCTTGGCTGCGAATTTTTGAATTTTTGGTAGGATAAAGTTGCTTTCTTAAAAACAAGAAAATAAAAATTATCTTTATTTTGAAAAATTCCACTTTTCGGTTGAGAATTTTTAAATTTTATTAAAAATTCGTCTTTTTGTTAGTAAATTAATCTTTTGTTTAAAAATTACTCTTTTTTAGTTAAAAAATTGAACTTTTCGGTTAAAAATTTTGGACTTTTATTGAAAGTTCGTTTTTTTATAGCAAATAATTCTTTTTGTTTAAAAATTTCTCTTTTTGGTTAAAATTCAACAAATAGATTTTAAAGTTAAACTCCTCTCTCAAAAATGGTAAAATAAAAATTTTCATTTAAAATAATTCAACTTTCGGTTAAGAATTTTTTGAATTTACTTGAAAATTCGTCTTTCTTATTAGTAAATTAATCTTTTTGTTTAAAAATTCATCTTTTTTAGTTAAAAAGTTAACTACTTGGCGGAGAATTTTTGAATTTTTGGTAGTAAATAATTCTTTTTATTTAAAAATAAACAGGTAGGATTTAAATTTAAGCTACTTTCATAAAAATAAAAAAAATAAACATTTTCTTTCTATTTAAAAATTCAACTTTTCGGTTCAAAATTTTTAGAATTTTATTGCAAATTCCTTTTTTTATAGTATAAATAATTCTTTCTGTTTAAAAATTTATCTTTTTTGTTAACATTTTAACAAATAAGTTTTAAATTTAAACTACTTTCTCAAAAATAAGAAAACAAACATTTTCTTTCTTTTGAATAATTCCACTTTTCGGTTTAAAATGTTGGAATTTTATTGAAAATTCGTTTTTTTCATAGAATTTTTTTTTATCATAAAATGATAAAATAAAAATTTTCTTTTAAAAAATTACACTTTTCGGTTGAGAATTTTTTAATTTTATTGAAAATTCGTCTTTTTTAGTATTAACTAATTTATTTTGTTTAAATATTTAACAAGTAGGATTTAAAGTTAAGCAACTTTTTGAAAAACAAGAAAATAAACATTTTCTTCTTTTTTTAAAATTTAACTTTTTGGTTTAACATTTTTTCAATTTAATTGAAATTTCGTCTTTTTTGTTAATGAGTTAATCATTTTGTTTAAAAAGTTATGTTTTTAGTTCAAAATTCAACTTTTCGGTTTAGAATGTTTTTGAATTTAATTTGATATTTATCTTTTTTGTTATTAAATTAAAATATTTTTGTTTAAAAATTGCTCTTTTTGGTTAAAAATTCAACAAGTAGGTTTTAAAATTAAGATACTTTCTTAGAAAAAAGAAAATAAAAATTTTCTTTCTTCTTAAAAATCCAACGTTTTGGTTAAGAATTTTTGAATTTTATTGAAAATTCCTCTTTTTTGGTAGTAAGTTTATCTTTTTGTTTAAAAATTCATCTTTTTTAGTGAAAAAGTCAACTTTTTGGTTGAGAATTCTTAAATTTTATTAAAAATTCGTCTGTTTGGTAGTAAATAATTCTTTTTATTTAAACATTGAAGAAGTAGGATTTAAAATTAATCTACTTTCCTAAAAATAAGAAAATAAAAACTTACTTTCTATTTAAAAATTTAACTTTTCGCTTGAGAATTTTAGAAGTTTATTGAAAATTCATTTTTTTATGGCCAATAATTCTTTTTGGTTAAAAATTAAACAAGTTGGTTTTAAAATTAAGCTACTTTCTTAAAAACTCAACTTTTCGGTTTAGTGTCTTTTCAATTTATTTAAAAATTCGTCTTTTTTGTTAGTAAATTATTCTTTTTGTTTAAAAAAGTATGTTTTTAGTTGGAAATTCAACTTTTCGGTTAAGAATTTTTGCATTTTATTGAAAATTTCCCTTTTTTGTTAAACAAATAATCTTTTTGTTTCAAAATTCATCTTTCTTTGTTAAACAGAATTTTATTAAAAATTCGTATTTTTGAGTAGTTCATAATTCTTTTTCGGTTGAGAATTTTTTGAATTTAATTGAAAATTCGTCTTTTTTGTTAGTAAATTAATCTTTTCGTTTAAATTTTATCTTTTTAGTTTAAAATTAAACTTTTCGTTTGAGAATTTTATTAAAAATTCGTCTTTTTGGTGATAATTTAATCTTTACGTTTAAAAATTCAAATGTTTGTTAAAGAAAATTAATTTTTTTTTTAGTTAAACAGAATTTTATTTAAAATTCGTATTTTTTAGTAGTAAATAATTCTTTTTGTTTAAACATTGAATAATTTGAATTTAAAATTGAGCTACTATCTTTAGAAAAAGAAAATAAACATTTTCTTTGTTTTTAAAAATTCAACTTCTCGGTTTATAATTTTTTGAATTTAATTCAAAATTCGTCTTTTTTGTTAGTAAATTAATCTTTTCGTTTAAATTTTATCTTTTTAGTTTAAAATTAAACTTTTCGTTTGAGAATTTTATTAAAAATTCGTCTTTTTGGTGATAATTTAATCTTTACGTTTAAAAATTCAAATGTTTGTTAAAGAAAATTAATTTTTTTTTTAGTTAAACAGAATTTTATTTAAAATTCGTATTTTTTAGTAGTAAATAATTCTTTTTGTTTAAACATTGAATAATTTGAATTTAAAATTGAGCTACTATCTTTAGAAAAAGAAAATAAACATTTTCTTTGTTTTTAAAAATTCAACTTCTCGGTTTATAATTTTTTGAATTTAATTCAAAATTCGTCTTTTTTGTTAGTAAATTATTCTTTTTATTTCAGATGTACGATTTTAGTTAAAAATTCAACTTTTCGGTTAAGAATTTTTGAATTTTATTCAAAATTCGTCTTTTTTTGGTAGTGAATTAATCTTTTTGTTTAAAAATTCATCTTTATAGTTAAAAAGTCACCTTCGTGGCTGATAATTCTTGAATTTTATTAAAAATTCTAATTTTTTGGTAGTAAATAATTCTTTTTGTTTAAACAATTAACAAATAGGACTTAAAAGATAAGCTACTTTTTTTTTTAATAAGAAAAAAGAAATTTTATTTCTGCTTAAAAATTCAACTTTTCGGTTGAGAATTTTGGAATTTAATTGAAAATTCGGTTTTTTTATAGTAAATAATTCTTTCTGTTTAAAAATTTATCTTTTCGGTTAAAAATTAAACAAGTAGGTTTTAAAATTAAGCTATTTTCTTAAAAACAAGAAAATAAACATTTTCTTTATTCATAAAAATTGAAGTTTTCGGTTGAGAATTTTTTAATTTTATTACAAATATGTATTTTTTGTTAGTAAATTAATCTTTTTGTTTAAGAATTTACGTTTTTAGTTGAAAATTCAACTTTTCGTTTAGGAATTTTTGAATTAAATTGAAAATTCTTTTTTTTGTTTGTAAATTAATCTTTTTATACAAAAGTTAATGTTTTTATTTGAAAATTCAACATTACGGTTGAGAATTTTTGAATTTTATTAAAAATTTCTTTTTTTTGTTAGTAAATTAATCTTTTTGTTTAAGAATGTATGTTTTTAGTTGAAAATTCAACTTTTCGTTTAAGAATTTTTTGAATTAAATTGAAAAAACGTTTTTTTGTTTGTAAATAATTCTTTTTGTTTAAAAATTGAAAAGTAGGGCTTAAAGTTAAGCTACTTTAAAAATAAAAAAATTTAATTTTTCTTTCTATTTAAAAATTTAACTTTTCGCTTGAGAATTTTGGAATTTTATTGAAAATTCTTTTTTTTATAGTAAATAATTCTTTTTGTTTAAAAATTTCTCTTTTTGGTTAAAATTTAAACAACTAAGTTTTAAAGTTAAACTACTATCTCAAAAATAAGAAAACAAACATTTTCTTTCTTTGCAAAAACTCAACTTTTTGGTTTAAAATTTTAAAATTTTATTGATAATTGGTTTTTTGTAAAGTAAATAATTCTTTATGTTTAAAAATTCATCTTTTTGGTTAACATTTTAACAACTAGATTTTAAAGTTAAACTCCTCTTCTAAAAATTAAGAAAATACCAATTTTCCTTAAAAAAATTCATCTTTTCGGTTAAAATTTTTCGAATTTAAATAAAAATTCAACTTTTTTGTTAGTAAATTAATATTTTTGTTAAAAAATTTATGTTTTTAGTTGAAAATTTAACTTCTTGGCTGCGAATTTTTGAATTTTTGGTAGGAAATAATTCTTATTGTTTAAACATTGAATTAATATTTTTGTTTAAAATTTCATCTTTTCGGTTAAAAATTGAACAAGTAGGTTTTAAAATAAAGTTTTTTTTCTTAAAAACAAGAAAATAAAAATTATCTTTAGTTTGAAAAATTCCACTTTTCGGTAGAGAATTTTTTAATTTTATCAAAAATTCGTCTTTTTTTAGAGTAAAAAATTCTTTTTGTTTAAAAATTCATCTTTTTGGTTAACATTTAACAACTAGGTTTTAAAATTATACTACCTTCTCAAAAATAAGAAAACAAACATTTTCTTTTTTTTTTTAAATTCAACTTTTCGGTTTAAAATTTTACAATTTTATTGATAATTGTTTTTTTGTATAATAAATAATTCTTTTTGTTTAAAAATTCATCTTTTTGGTTGATATTTAACAACTAGATTTTATAGTTAAACTTCTCCCTCACAAATAATAAAATAAACATTTTCATAATAATAATTCAACTTTCGGTTAAGAATTTTTTTAATTTAATTGAAAATTCGACTTTTTTGTTAGTAATATTACCTTTTTGTTTAAAAATTCATCTTTTTAGTTAAAAAGTTAACTTCTTGGCTGAGAATTTTTGAATTTTTGGTAGTAAATAATTCTTTTTGTTTAAATAATAAACAAGTAAGATTTAAATTTAAGCTACTTTCTTAATAAATAGAAAATAAACATTTTCTTTATTTTTAAAAATTCAACTTTTCTGTTGAGAATTTTGGAATTTTATTCAAAATTCCTTTTTCTTATGGTAAATAATTCTTTTTCTTTAAATTTATCTTTTTGATAAACATTTTAACAACTAGGTTTTGAAGTTAAATTACCTTCTCAAAAATAAGAAAATAAATATTTTCTTTCTTTTTAAAAATTGAACTTTTCGGTTTAAAATTTTGGAATTTTATTGAAAATTCGTTTTTTTTTATAGTAAATAATTCTTCTCGTTTAAAAATTTATGTTTTTAGTGGAAAATTCAACTTTTCGGTTGAGAATTTTGGAATTTTATTGAAAATTCGTTTTTTTATAGTAAATAATTCTTTTTGTTTAAAATTTATCTTTTTGGTTAAAATTTAAAAAACTAAGTTTTAAAGTTAAACTACTATCTCAAAAATAAGAAAATAAAATTTTTCTTTCTTTTGAAAAAATTCAACTTTTTGGTTTAGAATTTTGGAATTTTATTGAAAATTCGTTTTTTTTATAGTAAATTATTCTTTTTTTTAAATTTATGTATGTAATTAAAAATTCAACTTTTTGTATGAGAATTTTGAAATTTTATTGAAAATTCGACTTTTTTGGTAGTCAATTAATCTTTTTGTGAAAAAAATCATCTTTTTGGTTAAAAATTAAACAACTAGCTTTTAAAATTATGATACTTTTCTAAAAACAATCAAATAAATATTTTCTTTATTATTATATTAATAATTCAACTTTCGGTTAAGAATTTTTTTAATTTAATTGAAAATTCGACTTTTTTGTTAGTAAATTTACCTTTTTGTTTAAAAATTCATCTTTTTTAGTTAAAAAGTTAACTTCTTGGCTGAGAATTTTTGAATTTTTGGTAGTAAATAATTCTTTTGGTTTAAATAATAAACAAGTAAGATTTAAATTTAAGATTTAATTTAAAAACAAGAAAATAAACATTTTCTTTATTTTTAAAAAATCAACTTTTTGGCTAATAATTCTTGAATTTTATTGAAAATTCGTCTTTTTTAATATAAACTAATTATTTTTGTTTAAATATTGAACAAGCAGGATTTAAAGTTAAGCAACTTTTTTAAAAACAAGAAAATAAATATTTTCTTCTCTTTTAAAAATTTAACTTTTCGGTTTAACATTTTTTCAGTTTAATTGACATTTCGTCTTTTTTGTTAGTAAATTAATCTTTTCGTTTAAAAATCTATGTTTTTTGTTGAAAATTCAACTTTTTGGTTTAGAATTTTATTGAATTTAAGTTTAAATTCATCTTTTTTGTTGTTAAATTAAAATATTTTTGTTTAAAAATTCATCTTTTTTGTAAGTAAATAATTATTTTTGTTAAAACAATAAACTAGTAGGATATAAAGATAAGCTACTTTCTCAAAAATAAGAAAATAAAAATTTTCTTTCTTTTTAAAATTTAAACTTTTCGGTTGAGAACTTTGGAATTTTATTGAAAATTCGTTTTTTTTTTGTAGTATATAATACTTTTTGTTTAAAAACTTATCGTTTTAGTTAAAAATTGAACAAGTATATTTTAAAATTAACCTACTTTCTTAAAAACAAGAAAATAAACATTCTCTTTCCTTTAAAAAAATGAACTTTCGGTTAAGAATTTTTTGAATGTAATTGAAAATTCGTCTTTTTTGTTATTAAATTATTTTTTGTGTGAAAAAAATCATCTTTTTGGTTAAAAATTAAACAAGTAGCTTTTAAAATTAAGTTACTTTCTCAAAAACAATAAAATAAACATTTTCTTAATTTTTTAAAATTCAACTTTTTGGCTGGAAACTCTTGAATTTTATTGAAAATTCGTATTTTTTGGTAGTAGATAATTCTTTGTGTTTAAACATTGAACATTACCTTTTCGGTTTAGAATTTTGAAAATTTTATTGAAAATTCATCTTTTTGGTTAGTAATTTATTCTTTTTGTTTAAAAAATTATGTTTGCAGTTAAAAATTCAACTTTTCGGTGGAGAATTATTTAAGGCTAAATAAATGAGTTCATGAAAATGAAATTTAAATTTAAAAAATAAAAACATGAGTTTTCAAATAAGATTAGTTTTAGAGAGTATTTTCAACTGAAAAAACAATTTTTCTACTAAATAATTGAATGGAATTCTTGACACAGTTAATTTTCAGCTGAAAAAAAGTAATTTTCAACCAAGAAGTTTTATTTTCAACAAAAGAAGATCCTTAACCAAAAAAAATTAATTTTTTGAAACCGAAAAAGAGAGATTTTCAACAAAAATCACAAAATTGCAACTTAAAAGAATAAATTTTTTAATTTAAAAACTGATTTTGGACCAAGTATGAACAGGTTTTTAAACAAAATAGATCCATTCTAAAGAAACAAGATTTGTTTTTAACAAAATACATCCAAAACTACAATAAAAGGAAAATTTTCAATTGATGAAGATAAATTTTTAATGTAAAATGATATATTTAAAGCTGGATTTGAAAATTAATTTTCAGCAAAAAAAAAATGATAATTTTCAACAAAAAAGTCAAATTTTGAAAAAAAAATTTATAAACTGAAATTATGTACCGCCAAACAAATGAATTTTTAGTATTTTTAATTAGTAATTTTCAGTTAAATAAATAATTTCCAATAGAAAGTATAATTTTTAAACAAGAATTTTAATTTTCTAACAAAAAAGAAAATTTTTTATTGGCAAAAAACAGAAATTAATGACAATGAAATTTAAATTTTAAAACAAAAAGATGAATTTGCTAACAAGAAGAATAATTTTCAAATAAAAATATTTACTTCCTACCAAAAAACATATTTAAAAAAAATACATGTATTACAAACTAAAAAAACAATTTTTCAACTAAATAATTAAATGAAATTGTTGGATCAGTTAAATTTATATTGAAAAAACATTCATTTTTCACAAATCATTTTTTTTAACAAAAAACAATCCTTAACCAAAAATAAATTAAATTTTTTAAATCAAAAAGAGGAATTTTCAACAAAACACATAAAATTGCAACTAAAAAGGATACATTTTTAATGTAAAATCTAATTTTCTACATTTTTTCAATAAAATAGTTCAATTTTCACATAGAAAAATAATTTTCAACAAAATAGATGATTTTTTAACCTACTATTGCCTTTTTTAACAACAGAAATTAACTTTTAACAAAAAGAATGAATTAGTCATCAAGAAGATTACTATTTACAATATATGAAATTTTTTTAATAAAATAGTTAAATTTTCAATCTAAAATGAAATATTAAAATTTTCATTTACAAATTAATTTTCAGAAAAAAAATAATTTTCAACAAAATTGTTAAATTTTCAGTAAAAAAATAATTTGAAATAAAAAAGATTCTTCTCAACCAAGAAGATTATTTTTTTAACATTGATGAAGATAAATTTTCTTGATTTGAAAACTAATTTTCAGTCAAAAAAATTATAATTTTCTATAAAAAAGTCAATGTTTGAAAAAAAATTATAAACTAAAATGATGCACCACCAAACTAATTAATTTTTAGTATTTTTAGTTAGTAATTTTCAGTTAAATAAATAATTTAAATTAAAAAATGTAATTTTCAAACAAGAAGCTTATTTTTTTAACAAAAAAAAAAAAATTGTCGGCAAAATACATGAATTAATGAAAGTGAAACTCGAATTTGCAACCAAAAAAATGAATTTTCAAACAACAATATTAGGATTAAAAAAAAAGATTTATTTTCTACTAAAAAAATGATTCAACGAAATACATCAATTTTCATTTTTAAAAAATCAAATTTTCAACAAAAAAGAGAATAGTTGCTTTTTTTATTATGAATATAATTCTCGATAAGAAAAAATTGGATTTTCAGAAAATTGGTTAACTTTTCTTCTGTAATATTTAAATTATTAGTAAAAATTATAATTATATATAATGAATTATATAAAATAGAATTATAATTTTAATAAATAATTTACAATGAAAAATATAATTTTCAAAAAAGAAGTTTAATTTTCTAACAAAAAAGATTTTTTTTTCCTGCAAAATACATAAATTAATGATAATGAACTTTAAATTTTAAACAAAAAAGATGAGTTTTCTTACAAGAAGATTAATTTTCAAATGTAAATATTTACTTCCTATCAAAAAACATATTTTTTAAACAAAATAAATGTATTTTAAACTAAAAAATACAATTTTTCAACTAAATAATTGAACGAATTTGTTGGAATAGTTAATTTTCAGTTTAAAAATAGTGTTTTTCGACCAATTACTTTTTTTAAACAAAAAATGAATATTAAACAAAAATAAATTAAATTTTTAAATAAAAATAGGAATTTTCAAAAAAACACATCAAATTGCAACTAAAAAGGATACATTTTTAATGTATAAACTGATTTTCTAAATGTTTTCAACAAAAAAGATCAATTTTCAAAACAGAAAATAATTATTAACAAAATACATGATTTTTTAAACTAATATTTTAATTTTAAACCAAAGAAATTAACTTTTAACAAAAAGAATGAATTAGTAATCAAGAAGATTACTATTTACAATAAATGAAATTTTTCAAACAAAATAGTTAAATTTTCAATTAATCAAGATAAATTTTCAATCTAAAATAGAATATTAAAATTTTCATTTAAAAATTAATTTTCAGCAAAAAAAGATAATTTTCAACAAAATAGTTAAATTTTCAACTTGAAATAAAATATTTAAATTTTCAGTTAAAAATAATTTACAATAAAAAGGTCATTTTCAACCAATAAGATTAATATTTTAATATAAAAATATTTTTTTTGGCAAAATACATTCATTAATGAAAATGAAATTTAAATTTCTAACCAAAAACATGAATTTTCAAGTAAGAAGATTAGTTTTATTTCTCGCAAAAAAAATAATTTTGTAACAAAATAAATGTATTTTCAACTAAAAAATACAATTTTTCAACAAAATAATTTAATGGAATTCTCGGGACAGTTAATTTTCAGCTGAAAAAAAGTAATTTTCAACCAAGTAATTTTATTTTCAATAAAACAAGATCCTTAACCAAAAAAATTAATTTTTTGAAACTTTTTTTTTTGAAAAACTTCAAAGAATAAATTTTAAATTTAAAAACTGAATTTCGAGCAAAAATAAAGAGGTTTTCAACCAAAAAAGATCAAATTTAAACACATAGGATTAGTTTTTAACAAAATACATCTACATCAACAATGAAAGAAAAACTTTCAATCTAAAATGAAATATTTGAATTTTGATTTGAAAATGAATTTGCAGGCAAAAAATTTTAATTTTCAACAAAAAAGTCCACTTTTGTAAAAAATTTATAAAATAAAATGATGTACCACCAAACAAAATTAAAATTTTTTTTTTAGTATTTTCAATAAGTAATTTTCATTTATATAAATAATTTACATCAAAAAATATAAATTTCAACCAAGAAGATTAATTTTCTAAGAAAAAATGTTTCTTAGCAAAATACGTGAATTAATGAAAGTGAAAGTAAGTTAACTCATTTGCTGAAACCATTTTTTCTTATCGAGAATTATATTCATAATGAAAAAAGCAACTATTCTCTTTTTTTTGTTGCAAATTTTATCTTTTCTTTATGAAAATTGATGTATTTTGTTCAAGAATAATTTTTTTTAATGGAAAATAAATATTTTTGTTTGAAAATTCATCTTTTTGGTTGCAAATTCAACTTTAACTTTCATTAATTCATGTATTTTGCTAAAAAAAAAAATTTTCCTTGGAAATTAATCTTCTAGTTTATAAATTTTTTTTAAAATTTGACTTTTTTTTTGAAAATTCTAATTTTTATGCAAAAAATTAATTTTCAAATCAAGATTTAAATAAATTTTTTAATTGTTTTAAAAATATGTTTTTTGGTAGGAAGTAAATATTTTTATTTGAAAATTAATCTTCTTGTTAGAAAATTCATATTTTTAGTTTAAAATTTAAAATACATTTTCATTAATTTCTGTGTTTTGCAGAAAAAAATTTCTTTTTTGTTAGAAAATTAATCTTCTTGTTTGAAAATTATATTTTTTATTGTCAACTTTTTATTTAACTGAAAATTACTGATTAAAAATACTAAAAAAAAATACTAAAAATGAATTTGATTGGTGGTACATAATTTTAGTTTATAAATTTTTTTCAACAAATATTTTTTTTTCGTAGCAAGTAAATATTTTTATTTCAAAATGAATCTTCTTGTTGTAAAATTCATCATTTTCGTTTAAAATTTTAATTTTATCTTCATTAATTTCTGCATTTTACCAAAAAATTTCTTTTTTATTAAAAAATTTAATCTTCTTGTTCGAAAATTATATTTTTTATCGTAAATTATTTATTTATCTGAAAATGAATAATTGAAAATAATTTAAAAAAAAATATTAAAAATTAATTTGTTTGGTGGTAGATAATTTTAGTTTATAAATTTTTTTTTCAAAATCTGACTTTTTTGTTGAAAATTCTAATTTTTTTGGCTGAAAATTAATTTTCAAATCAAGAAAATTTATCTTCATCAATGTTTAAAAAATAATTTTCTTGGTTGAGAATAATCTTTTTTATTTCAAAGTATTTTTTAACTGAAAATTTAACTATTTTGTGAAAAATTATTTATTTTTCTGAAAATGAATTTGTAAATTAAAATTTTAAAATTTCATTTTATATTAAAAATTTATCTTGATTAATTGAAAATTTAACTATTTTGTTAAAAAATTTTAATTTATTGTAAGTAGTAATCTTCTTGATGAATAATTCATTTTTTTATGTTAAAAGTTAATTTTTTTGGTTTAAAAAGAAAATATTAGGTTAAAAAATCATCTATTTTGTTGAAAATTATTTCTATTTTGAAAATTAAACTATTCTGTTGAAAACATGTAGAAAATTAGATTTTACATTAAAAATGTATCCTTTTTAGTTGCAATTTTATGCGTTTTGTCGAAAATTCCTCTTTTTGAATTAAAAAATTTAATTTATTTTTGGTTAAGGATCGTTTTTTGTTACAAAAAAAAAAAATTGTTGAAAAATTACTGTTTTTTCAATATAAACTTAACTGATCCAACAATTTCGTTTAATTATTTAGTTGAAAAATTGTATTTTTTAGTTTAAAATACATGTATTTTGTTAAAAAAATATGTTTTTTGGTAGGAAGTAAATATTTTTATTTGAAAATTAATATTATTGTTAGAAAACTCATCTTTTTAGTTTAAAATTTTAATTTCTTTTTCATTAATTTCTCTATTTTGCCAAAAAAAATTCTTTTTTGCTAGAAAATTACTCTTCTTGTTTGAAAATTATATATTGTATTGTGCACTATTTATTTTACTAAAAATTACTAATTGAAAATACTAAAAAAAATACAAAAATTAATTTGGTGGAACATAATTTTAGTTTTTAATTTTTTTCAAAATTTGACTTTTTTCTTGAAAATGATAATTTTTTTGGCTGAAAATTAATTTGCAAAATAAGAAAATTTGTCTTCATCAATGTTAAAGCATTAATCTTTTTAGTTAAAAATAATCTTTTTTATTTCAAATGATTTTTTAACTGAAAATTTAACTATTTTGTCAAATTTTTTTTTTTTGCTGAAAATTAATTTTTAAATGAAAATTGAACTATTTTGTTGAAATTTTTTATTCATTGTAGATATTAATCTACTTGATTTCTAATTCATTCTTTTTGTTAAAAATTAATTTCTTTGGTTTATAATTAAAATATTGGTTTAAAAAATCATGTCTTTTGTTAATAATTATTTTCTGTTTTGAAAATTGATCGTTTTTGTTGAAAACATTTAGAAAAACAGTTTTTATATTAAAAATGTGTCCTTTTTAGTTGCAATTTTATGCGTTTTGTTAAAAATTTCTCTTTTTGTTTGAAAAAAATTAATTTATTTTTGTTTAAGGTTCATTTTTTGTTAAAAAAAAGTAATTGGTGGAAAATTACTATTTTTCAAACGAAAATTAACTGTTCCAACAAATTCGTTCAATTATTTAGTTGAAAAAATTTTATTTTTTAGTTTAAAATACATGTATTTTGTTAAAAAAATATGTTTTTTGGTAGAAAGTAACTATTTTTATTTGAAAAAGGATCTCCTTGTTGTAAAATTCATCTTTTTCGTTTAAAATTTAAATTTCATTTTCATTAATTTCTGTATTTTACCAGAAAAAAATTCTTTTTGTTAGAAAAATAATCTTCTTGTTTAAAAATTATATTTTTTATTGTAAATTATTTTTTTTTCTGAAAATCACTAATTGAAAATACTAAAAATTAATTTATTTGGTGGTACATAATGTTAGTTTATAATTTTTTTTCAAAATTTGACTTTTTTGTTGAAAATTTTAATTTTTTTGGCAGAAAATTAATTTTCAACTCAAGAAAATTTATCTTTATCAATTGAAAATTTTTCTTTTATTGTACATGTAGATGTATTTTGTTAAAAAATAATCTTCTGTGTTTGAAATGGATATATTTTTTTTAAACCTGTTCTTTTTTGGTCGAAAATCAGTTTTTCAATTAAATTTTATTCTTTTAAGTTAAAAAACTGTTCTTTTAGTTTAAAATTTCTAATAAAAAAAATTATTATTGAACAAAATATATCAATTTTCATAAAGAAAAGATAAAATTTGCATAAAAAAAGAGAGAATAGTTGCTCTTTTCATTATAAATATAATTCTCGATAAGAAAAAATGGTTTCATCAAATGATTAAACTTTTCTACTGCAATATTTACAATATAAGTAAAAAAAGTAATTTTCAACCAAGTATTTTTATTGTCAACAAAAAAAAGATCCTTAACCAAAAAAATTAATTTCTTGAAACTTAAAAGAGAGATTTTCAACAAAAAACATAAAATTGCAACTTAAAAGAATAAATTCTTAATTTAAATAATGATTTTCGACCAAAAATGAACAGGTTTTCAAACAAAATAGATCCATTGTAAACAAACAATATTTGTTTTTAACAAAATACATCCACATTTACAATAAAAGGAAAATTTTCAATTAATGAAGATGAATTTTCAATCTAAAATGAAATATTTAATTTTGATTTGAATATTAATTTTCAGACAAAGAAAATAAAATTTTTAACAAAAAAGTCTAATTTTGAAAAAAAAATTATAAACTAAAATTATGTACCACCAAACAAATTAATTTTTAGTATTTTTAATTAGTAATTTTCAGTTAAATAAATAAAATAAATGAATAAGTTAAATAAACTTTTAACAAAAAGAATGAATTATTCATCAAGAAGATTACTATTTACAATAAATAAATTTTTTTTATCAAATTAGTTAAATTTTCAGTTAAAGAATAATTTGAAATAAAAAAGATTCCTTTCAACCAAGAAGATTATTTTTTTAACATTGATGAAGATAAATTTTCTTGAATTGAAAATTAATTTTCAGCCAAAAAAATTATAATTTTCAAAAAAAATTCAAATTTCAAAAAAAATTAAAAACTAAAATTATGTTCCACCAAATTCATTTATTGTATTTTTTAGTATTTTTAATTAGTAATTTTTAGGGAAATAAATAGTTTACAACACAAAATATAATTTTCAAATAAGAAGATTAATTTTCTAACAAAAAAGAAAAGTTTTTTTTGGCAAAATACAGAAATTAATGAAAAATAAATTAAAATTTTAAACTAAAAA
>JAAAKG020099670.1:0-15944 GCA_010014905.2 Druon quercuslanigerum | reverse complement strand
ACATTTTGAGCCCAATTTTGTTTGATTTGGTTAAGATTTGCGACCTGTAGGTGGTTTTGAACATTCTGTCCCCAATGAGCGCCGCACACCACGCGCAGCTTCTTTTACTCCTACTTGCGGCATGGCGTCGATTCTCGGAAGAACTATATCAAGGGGCCCTATATTAGAGTTTGACTTAGTTGAATTTTTAGACGAAAACCTATTGTTTAGAACGCAGTTAAATTTTCAACAAAAAAGAACATTTTGAACCAAGAAACATACAATTTTAACCAAAAAACATTACTTTTCTACTGTAAAAGATGAATTTTCTAGTCAAACAGACGAATTTTTTATCAAAATAGTTAAATTTTTCACAAAGTCATTAAATTTCCAAGAACGTAGTTGAATTTTTAACGAAACATAATGAGCAGCTTTTTCCCGACTTTTGATCTACACTGTAAAAAATGTTGGGAATTTTTCCAACTGTTCCTCAGAGAAAAGTCCCAAATTCAGTTGGGAAAGTAGCTTTCCCTAATGAGCTTAGCAATTTTTTCAAAGTTTTGGGAATATTTTGTCAAAGAGTGGATTATTGCTCAGGCAGTTGGGAATTTCGCCGAAATGATAGGGAATGGACAAGACCCTTTGAAAAATATTCAATTTGAAGCAAAGTAATAGTGATTTTCTCATGGAACATGAGGAAATTCACACTTTTGTTACAAAAAAAAATCTTTACAAACATCAAACCTGAGAATCATACCTCAAATATTCGTATTGACATATAAATATTAATAAACTTCTTCTATTATCTCATTGTTCTTTTGTATCTAAAATTAATTTATTTAAATCAAATCAACAAATAATGCCCGACTCAACGATCAAAGAATCATATGATTCGATTATATTTCATTTAAATTTTTTATTTTTCCTTATTTGTACATTTGCCACGTGGTTATACCATGAACGGACCAGAAAGAAAGAAACTAATTAAATCATTATATAAATTGACGAAAATAAACCCAGCTGATTATTAATTGTGTAAAATAGTTACTTAGTTAGTTTATATATAGATCATATATTTCATCAATGTTATATGCGTCTTGCTTCATTGTTATCTAATAGTTATATGATTATAAAGGATCCATCCTAAGCTTAGTTTCTAATAATAATACAATATACAATAATGTTATTCAGTTATACCGTATAATATTTAAATTATTATTATTTATTATATCATAATGAATAATAATTTCACTACCGCCTTCAATTGAATCCTGTTTCTTGAAGCTGGTAGTTTAGAACAAATCCGCGACGTACGCCTCTCTCTCAACAGAAATGACGCATCGAGTATTTAAGAGAGCAGTCGGCGCAAGTTTTGAAAAATTCTAGAAATTTTAAATATTACTCTGCAATAACATAGGGACAAAACCCAGTCAAGTGATATTCCAAAAATTTTGGGTAGTTTTCCCAACAGAAAGTTCGGAAAAATTCCCAAACTAATGAGTAAATTCCCATCTAGGTTGGGAATTTTCCTCACCAAATGTTGGGAAATTTCTCAAACTTTTGGGAAAATCCCTACCATTCTTTGAGATTTTCCCCCTCGAACGTTTGGGAATATTCCCAAAGTGTTTGTGTGAAAAGCTCTCCAAACTTTTTGGGAAAATTCCCAAAACATTTTTTACAGTTTACATAGTATAAACCTAAATGGTTATAATATTTAGCTGTGGAACATTCCTGGTGTGGTACCGCGGTTTTAGGAAGAATATCGGGAGATGCATGGTGAACTGATGAAATTGAGGCTGTCCAAAAAATAAAGAAAGAAGTGTACAAGGAGAGCTTTGAACATCACAGGTCTTAGCGATGAGGAAGGAAATAGACGAATAAATGATTACAGACGCAAAAAAAGGTTACTCAAGCGAATAATTAGAGAAAGTAAAGATAGAATTAGAGCAGAAGAAGAGAAGAAAATACAAAACGACTTTGAAGGAAGCAAGAAACTGCTTTATAAAGCAATGAAGGGAAATAAAAGTACAGAATTTGCCAACATGAGAAATAGCAAGAGGGAAATGCAATATAAGACAGGCGTGCATATAGGCGCTTTCAGAGAATATTTTAGGGTACAATCCGAAGATGAAGATATAGGAAAACACAAATGCGATGTAGTACATAATGTTAGGGATATTATCAAGCACCCAGGTGATTGAAAAAAAAGCGATTATCGTGCCAATATACAAAAGAAAGAGAGATAAAAGCGACTGCAATAATTACTAAGGGATCAGCTTATTAAGTACCGCAAGTGAAATATACTTCAAGATACTTATTTATAGGGTAATGAAAATGACAGAAGAAAAGATTTGGGAAGACCAAAATGGGTTTATGTCAAGAAGGTCATGTACAGATCAAATATTCAGCTTAAGGCAAATCACAGAAGAAAGTTTGAGAGTGGGCAAAAAAGTTTTTTGTGAATTTGTTGACCTACAAAAAACTTTCGAGAAGGTAGATACAAGTAAACTTTGGGAAGTCCTGAAAGAGTACGGAGTAAATGAATGGCTCCTACAAGCTATAAGAGCAATATATGTTATATGGGTGGCAAAGCAAGTGTAAGGGTAAATGGGAAATTGAGTGACTGATTTGATATAATTCAAGGACTTAGATAAGGATGCGTTATGTCCTCATGGCTATTTATATAGCTTATGGACAAGTGTTTAAGAATAGCTCTTTTCGACGAAGAAGGTGTGGATCTCGAAATAGTAAGGGTACGTGGGTTAGTATTCGCAGAAGATAAGGTTTTCATGGCAGAATCTATCGAAGAATTGCAAAGAATGTTGAATAAATTGAATACAAGCATGAAGAACATCGGCCTCAAAATTAACGTAAATAAAACAAAAACTATGGTGTTCGAAGGAAAGAGTGAGAAAACAATATGCAACATTGTATTGAATGATGAGACAATTGAACAAGTTGATAAATTCGTATAGCTTGGTAGCTTACTTACTAGAGACTGGAAGATAGATGAGCAGTTAGATAGACGCATAAACAATACATACTTCTATATTTGTACCGACTGTACTATACCGCAGCGAGACACGGACCTATCAAGAAAAAGATAAGAGTAAAATCAACGCGATTGACATGAGACTCTTGCGCATAATATGCAGGAAAACTCTGATGAACAAAGTGAGCTACGAGATAATTCTTAAAGAATGTGGTGCGGAAGAGACGCTAATTGACACGTGGGAAAGAAATCGGTTAGGATGGTTCGGGCATGTTGAGAGAATGAAGGATGAACGACTGACGAAACAAGTGTATAAAGGTAAAGTAAACGGCAGCGTGCCGAGAGTTAGACCGTGCAAGAATGATTAGAATGTGTGAATGAGACCCTGCTTAGAAGAGACATAAGAAGCAACAGAAACAAGAGAGCTTGCCTGAAAAAATGCATGGACGTGAAAGAAGCTAGAGAATTACGCCAGGACAGACAAAAATGGCGGTAAATAGTTAATAAGAAGAGTGTCAGTAGAGTAAATGACGCCTGAAACAAAAGACCTTGGATACTAAAGGACCCAAGTGGGGAACCTCACATGACGACTTTGTGAGGATCTTCACTTGAGGTGATTGCTATAGAGATTGATCAGAAAACTGGGTCGGAGCAGTGTTGTAGAATGAACGTGTTATTTAAATAAATAACACGGAAATTCTAGATCGATCTACAAATTCTATAACCTCTACTTGACATTACTTCCTTCCCAACCGAGAGAGTCCCGCCTACCCTGAAAAGGAAATGGCTTAATGGTGTAATAATAACACTATGCGTCAATATTGTCGGAGATAGTCGAAATTTAATGTTCAATATCACATACAAAATGAAAGAATTATATTGCGCACGTAAAAAGACGTAAAAAAGGTCATTTTAGGAATGACAGGGTCGTAGTCAATGTGGCTACATTAGCCACATTAGAAACAGCATATACGGTTTGTTTGATACAAGCATTCAAAAACAGCCAAAAATACCGCATGCCTAGTTATTTTTATTTTCAATGATTTTTAAAATAATTGTTTGATTATTGCTTCCATTTTGAGGAAATAAAACAGAATCTCGTGCGGAGTAAATTGTCTTTGATTCCCATCCGGCTTGATGGCAAGTTTTCCGTGCTCGTATTTTAAATTGGGGGTCTCTTTTTATTATCTCAACGAATGGAAAGGATAAGAAACGCTCTGCACGGAGAAAATTGTAGGTTCTAATGACCACTCTCCCGAGAATTACTTGGAGTTTTCTTTAGCTTCGCTACTGTACGTACGTTACCGAAGCCATATCCCAGGGATCAGGGTTCAAACGAACCTGAATCCGACGATCACCCTGAAGGGAATCTTGCAATTTTCTCGCCCGCCTAGCGCAATATTAGCGACGAGAAAGATAAAGCGAGTGCTGGTGACGCGATAAAAATACTACGTTTACTTCCCAAGTATCTCTCAATGTTTTTTTATGATCTATTTTATCTTTTATTTTATGTGTATTCTGAATGAAAAGCGACTGAAATAAGATTTTAATTAACGAACTTCCTGCAGGGAATACATTTTTCATCATCATCTGACAACAGAGATGAATTCATTCATCTGTTATGAAATTATCAGTTTGCTCCTTTGATGTTATATAAATTAAAATGTTATCAACATTCAGTTTTATACTAAGCGAAGGAAGTCTACTAGCGTGGTTAAAAAACATTTGTTTTCATTCTTCGGGGGCCCTATCGCAACAGTTTGTTTACTTGGATGAGAAAATACTCTCCTAATTTTTTTAGATTTTTACAAAATTGTTTAGAGGCTACGAGCATCAAAACGTAAAAGGTGAGATGATGGTGGTTCTCGATTATTTTTTTTTAAATATAGGTACATATTTCCTTTAGAAAAATATCTTATGATTGAAATCTGTAACCAATACAAAGGGCAAAAATTTTATTTGGTTTACGATTAGAAAACAATTATTTGGCGTCAGTAAAAGTCATCAAAAGTGTGATTTCTTAGGAACAGATAAATATTTAAGCATGATTTTACCCTGAACATTTTTGTTAAGGATTGTCAAAATCCTGGCACCTTCCGCATCCAACAGTAAAAAAAGTAAAATACCAACACACACACACACACACACACACATATATATATATATATATATATATAGTATATAAGTAGGAGCAAGAAAGAATAATCTATGTTATATAAAATCGTTTTTTTTATTCAGAGTAAATAAGATCAAGAGATCCGACAGCAGATAATTTTTATCACGAGGCTGATATTATATTGATATTATATATATATATATATATATATATATATATATATATATTATCCATAAGATAACTGTTGTTATCAACTGTTTGCAGCCTCTTTATCCAACTTCAGATAAATAATATTCCTGGGATTTATTATGGTTGAACTGTCTAATGTTGGTCATTCCTTGTTTAAACGAAGCACGCACTTGGAAAATGTTTTATTCACGTTGTCAGTCGAGTGAGTCATTTACTGATATTACGATTTCAAATATTTATTTACATGCACAATTAGTGAAAGTTGAAATGTATAAAACAGCAACTATTATGATTAATTTGCCGAATATTCGTAAGAATAGCGAGAAAAAAATTTCGTTTTTAAAATTTAGGGACTATCGTCCTACCATTAGTATATGTATAAAATTTTTCCTAATAAGAAAGGTCTACATAGTTCAACTGTATGTCTCAGAATTTTTGGCAATCCTTACACGATTTAAGTTTCTAACCAAAGCCTTCTCGAATCTTTTTATGAATTCCCGGTTTTTACTCGTATTTTTCAAGGTGTACAAAATGCCCGGCTTTCCCGTTTTCCCAGGTCACTAGAAACCCTAGAAAAGAGTTTGAGTCCAAATTTTTAATGTACCTATTTGCAGTTTAAATCTTATAGCTTTTTACTTTCACAAATTTCCCACTTTTCTGTGTAACCTTATTATCGCGACTGAAATAATTGTCAAAAGGGCAGAATGAAAATTCTTTTTCAAGGAAAAAGGAGAGACCCCTGGATGGAAAAGCAATTTTTCCACGGAAACCCTCAACACTGTCGTTGGCTTTTCCTTTGAACTTTAGAAACCCACAGCACGGCTCGGATAATATTTACCCACCCACACTATACCCTTGGAGAAGAGACTCTTGATTAAAAATCCAAAGTTCCTCGCTTCTGATACAGAGACTGGGACTATACGTCGGATATCATGAATTCTCTCCAGCTTTCTCCTCTTGCTGGAAAGACAGAGAATTCGATTTGTAATGTATATCTCAAAGAAACGAAGATAGCACAACTACTACAAAGTTGCAGCTCGTTCTTCGCTCCACTGCTTCACCTTGATTGAATCTATCGGTGCAAACTTGATATCCAATAGCTAGAATATCCGTCGATGATCAGCGAGTGGCAAGACGTATCAATGAAATCCGGATAGGGCAATTCCGAACAACCTTCACGAAAAATCTGCTGCTTCCAATTTATTTTAGAATATAAAGTGCGACGTATAAAAAGTAATGTTTTTTATTGATACAGGACCTTCCAGGAGTATGACACCTAAAAAACACCTAAATTCGGCGGAAATGAAATAAACTTGCCACCTTCTTTTATAAATTATTCTAGTCTATGAATAGACTGGATTAAGTTATAAATAAACGTGAAAAGGTTATTTCATTTCGCGACAAATAAGCCCCATTTGAAGTATTAAAAAAAAAATAAAGACTGAGATAGTGAGTTTAAAAGATCGGTCTAATTTCTGCTAAATTTTAAGAAACAATTTTCAAAGTCAAGCAAAATGAACCTTAATATCTTCTCCTTAAAATGAGCCTAAAAAACTGTAAAAATACTCTTTGGTTCTCGAATCATTAGATCTATCCGGAAAGTATCCGATCTTGTGCTCTGACTTTGTACCTATATGGTGCTATTATTAAAAACAGGGACTTACCATTTTGAGGGGACCTCTGTGAGGCATCAAACACACAGTATGTACTAAATGAATAATATTTAATTAAATTAAAGAGTGGTTCAGACAATTTCAAAAAAGTCGTACTTCAGTAGAAAGTGAAACTCACTCTGGCAGACCCACAACGGCTTAACATCTTAAAGTATGGAAGTTTAGAGCCAAGATAATCGCAGCTTATTCAGCAATTTCTGGCGAAACACGGACTTACACAACTTTGGCAGCTTCCATACAGTCCTATGCTGGCTCCCTGTGATTTCTGGCTTTTTCCCAAATTCAATTATCGTCTAAAAGAAAGCGCTTTCAATACGTAGATGAAATAAAACAGAATGCGACGAAGCAGCTATTAGCAGTTTTTTAAAGGTAACTTTAAGGAGTTCTTCCGAAAGTGGGAGGATCACTGTAAAGTGGTTGCGGCTTCCAAAGGGGAGTACTTTGATTTTTGACACGTAAACTTTTAATAATGATTCAAGAACTAGTTAACATTTTTAAATGTTTCTTGGGCTCGTTTTAAAAAGGAGAAGTCAAGGTTCTTTTGGTGTTACTTTCAAATATTTTCCATTACTTTCTAGATTTTTCGAGATTTTTAAATTGAATCTTAAACATTGACACAAATTAGAAATTAGTCCTTTACTTCTGGCCAGTATTGTTGTTCTAACAGAGATACAAGATTTCTTTTAGTAATAAAAAATACTCCCTTAAAGTTTCATTTACAAAAAAATGTCTTCCGTCTTCGCACAGTATAAAATAGTCAAAAAGCACTAGCTAGGGTAGTCCAAACTTATACCTGTTGAAATTTTATTTGTATTTTTTGTGAAAGACTCCTCCTTCCTCCAATTTGTTCATGTTTCGGAAAAAGTAATTTTCTATTTTTTTCCAATCAGTCAACGTTAACCAGTGCCCCGGGCTTTTGAATTTAATACAGGATTTTAAATGGGAAAAACTCATCTTTCGTAAAAAAGGAAAAGAGAAGTACTTGTTATCAACGTTTTGTGAACTAAAATTTAGCCACGTCTTAAGAAATATTCAACAAATAATTTTTAACACATAACTTTTAACGTTAAGCCCCACAGCCGCCTTGTATTGTGATCAGAAAATGACCCGAAAAATGAAACATAGAACTTTTATATTACATTCATGATAAAAAAAAGTCTTTTTTTTTATATCCAAGATGAATTATGTTCATTCGATAAGTGACAAGTTTCCAAGTATTTTCTACATAATTTCCAAGTGCATAAATAATTGATTATTGTCAAAAAAATTTTTGTTTTACATACTGTAAAATTGTTTAAACGATTTCTGCTTGCAAATTTTTTTCCAACAAATCGTGAAAAGTTAGTTTTTTTGGGGATTAATGAGGAAGTTCATGAATGTTTCGACATTTTTAATGTTCTGAAATTAAAGATTAAAAATTTAGATACTTAACAATTACGATTGTCGAATTTAAAGCCTTAAAATTCAATAACTGAAGATTAGAAGTGGTCAATATGTAAAATTCTCCACTGGAATCATAGCCATTTTTATGAATTTAAAAACGGGCTCGTTTACCTTTACTTTATTTCATATTATATCAAGCAATATTTCAAGTGGTTCTACTTAAACTAAGAACTAAAAGAAATTATTTTAGAAAATAAATGCACACCTATTTTCCTTCATTTTCCTAGTCTCGAAAAATTCACTTTTTTCCGGATTCCAGGTCGAGTGGTCACCATGATATACCTATAAGGATATACTAAGGTATTGATAAACTTTCTAAGAACCTTAGCAATATTCAGGTTATTTCAATTAAAATGAGAGCGAAGCGAAGCAAAGCAAAGCAAACCTCAATCGTTTGATGCGGTTTCGAATCATGGACGCGGATTTACTTTTGAAATCCTGGTCTCTAAAATCTACCAACACGCTTTTCGTGTATGAAAACATCCTTCAGGGAGTGAGTAACGATGCGAAAACACGCGATAACTGAAGGCGGTGAAAACGTCGAAAAACGAATACGACGGACGACATTTTGTCATATTTTAAATATCAATTTTTCCCACTTCAAACACTTTTTCAAAATAGTGTATTACGATATTATTACAAAATATTTGTATAATTCGTAAGCTACTTTTTTTTCTTATCGCACTTCTCTTTAATCAAGTGACACAACTCTATGATTTAATAAACCTAACAAAAATTCTCAAGTCATTTGTAGATCGCACTAATTGTTTAATGATAAAATTAATTGTTTACAAGATGATTTAAAGCTCTCTTGCAGCAATTTTCCAGCATTATAGTTTCAAAAATCGTTTAAAAACAGAAAAAAACCAGTAATGGGAAGTAACTAGTCTCTTTTAACTAGTTACAAACCTTGGTTTTCGAAATTTTGAAAATTGGAATTTTTTTCTATTCTAAAATTCAAAATTTTCAGGGATCTATAGAAACATTTTTAGAAAGAAAAAAGAGATTTATTTTTGGAGTTGAATGTTCTTTTTAAAATTCACTTTTATACTGAAAATGTAACTTTTCTCATTTTGGTTGAAAATTGTATTTTCCTAATTAAAAAGTAACTAGAGGGGTCAAAGTTGAACAACGGACTTGAGCATTTACTTTGTTGGCATCGACTTTTTATAGACTTTGATAGACTTGTTGGTATTTATTTGGGTATAGACAATTTAACTTTTTTTTCAAATTAATTTTTTTAAAACTGAAAATGTAACTTTTCCATTTTTTGTTGAAAATTCGCCTTTTATGCCTGAAAACTCATCTCTTTTTGTAGAAATATTCTCTTTTTGTATCAAAATCCACCTGTTCGATTGAAAATGATTCTGTTTTAATTAGGAATTTAACTTTTTGCCAACATTTCTCATCACTTTTGGCAGAATTGAACTATTTTTTAAAAATAAAATTCATTTTTTGTTGAAAGTAGAACTACTTTGTTAAAAATTAATTATTTGCTGAAAATTTATAATTTCAGTCGAAAATTTTTCTCTTCCATTCAAAAGTTAATTTTTTTTCATTCTTTTTTTTTGGTTGAACATTAATTTTTCTCTGAAAATTTAAATATTCTATTTTTGTAAATTTCATATTTCTTTTTGAGTAGAAAATTGAACTGTTCTGCAAAAAAATAATTTTTGTTGTTCAAAAACTGACTATTTTGTGTAAAATTTGTGTTTGTATTGAAAATTAATTTTTTATGAAAATTTAAAGATTCCATTTTTTGTTTAAAATTTATACTTTCTAGCTTAAATTTTTACCTTTTGATTGAAAAAGTAAATATTTTGTACAATATTCTTTTTTCTTCGGCTGAAAATTAATACTATTGACTGAAAATTTAACTATTCTAGTTAAAATTTCATCATTTATTTGAAAATTTATCTCTTTCATCATTGGACAATTAACTATTTCGTTGAAAATTCGTTTTTTTTGTTGAAAATTAATTTTTAAACTGAAAATTTAACATTTTCATTTCTATTGGAAAATTGAAATTTTTGGGTTGAAAATTCATCTTTTCTAGTTGAGATTACAACTATTTGGTAACAAAAATTAATCTCCTGGGATGAGAATTCAATTAATTTAAATTTGTACTACTTTTTAGTTGATAATTAACGATTTCTTAAAATAATTTTTGGTTAGATAAAAATGTATGTTTTTCAGTGAAAATTGTATTAACGGTTTGAAAATTTTATTAAGTTGTAAGAAAATCACACTTTTTCGTGGAAAATTGAACTGTTTGTTCGACACATTTGTTCTCCTCTTTGACTCAAAAATCTTTCTTGGTTGAAAGTTATACACCTTTCTTAAAAATTCATTATTGTTTGGTTTAAGACTCACAATTTTATTTGAGAATTCAATTCTGTTTTAAAATTTTAATATTTTACTGGGAACGTTGAAAATTTATATATTCTGTTAAAATTTGTTTCTTCAATAACATTTGTTTTAACTAAAAATTTAGACATTCACGTTTGGTTGAAAATGTACCGTTTTTAGTTGAAAATTCAACTATTTTTTGGTTGAAAGTTGATGTTTTTTTAGTTGGAAATAAGGCGGTTTCTAAAACATTTTCTATTGGACCGCGGGAATGGTAAATCTTCCAAAAGTGTATGTTCGAACTAGTTGGATCTGTGGAATCACTTTATTTGTTGTTGTAAAAATTAATTTTGGATCCGCAAAAGTGGATCATTTTTATCTGAAGTTGATAATCTGACTGATACGCAAGGGTTCGATATCCCGGGGTCTACTGTCTAAATTTTTTGATTAATTCGAGGTGCAATAAAGCTGATAAATCGATATTTGGTCATGGTCACTGTGGTGATTGAATGTCATGTTCGCTCTCGTCCGGTCAGTGCCTCCGCCCCAGGCACCTTTCGATTTCACGGTCTTATGCATCACCAAAGCCTGCTAGCTAAAGAGTTCCACGACTCAAGGCACCTTATGCTTGTACCATATCAAGAAATCTTTTTATAGCTGAAAATAGTAAGAAAGACTTATTTTCCTCGACAACACTAAAAATTTCTCGCTCGATTTCACCATGGTATTCTACTGCTGAATCTAATACTTCCGCTATTTATCCGCGGTTTAAAAAACCAAAGAGTCTTTAGATAAAAATGAAAACAATCAATAATTAAAAATAAAAGACTCTAGCTTCCCAATATGATTTTCCATTGATACCGATACTTTTCACATGCTGAAATGAGGTGTCAGCTCAATACACATGTATACGTTTTTGTCAGATCTATCATTATGTTCGTAACTGACGTCACGAAAGTGAAAATTGTGAGAGCAAAAATTCCACTTGAGTAGATTTATAAGAAAGTTTCTTTTTTCAGCTGTAAATAATGGAGTTAATGAGCTGGTAAATTAGAAAATCACTTATTTTGCTGCTCGATTTCTGTTTGATAACTGAAACCTTAGTTTAAAGTTGTTAACATACAACATACAACATACAACATACAACAAATGAATACTTAGAAATACAAAATATTTCTCTAAACACAGGAGGAGCCAGTGTATTTTGAAAAAGTTTCTTCGCCATTAGCAGAATTATTTCTTTCGACGAATTAAAGCTTTTTGATTCAAGATTTACCTTTTCCCGTGAAATCTTTAAAAGCCTACCCAATGCAATTTTAAGGACGTATGTTAAGCTGACGTAACCACATAATCAAATCGAGTTAGACCTGTCATAATTGAGGACTCACTTAAGGCTAATTTAATACTTTATTTTTAAAATTGTAATGGTCTGCTTTAAAAAAAACAGGGGTTATGCTGGCTCAACTTTAAGCAAACGTAATAATACATGAAAGTAGCGTTTAATCGAGTTCTGCTTATAAAATAATTGAGGGCCCATTGAAGGCTCTCTACAACCACGAAAGCAAATCTTCCAAAATAAACTCCTGCCGCTCAAAAACCACCCTTATTAAAAATTAAACAAACGTTGTAAATATGACCCTACCATATTTAAGAGCTCCTGAGGGTCTTCCTACAAGCACAACAACAAATTTTCTAATTCCAACCCCTATCGCTTTTATGCGCGGCTATGTCAGTTTAACGTTAAGCCAGCGTAACACCTGATTTTTTTCAAGCGAAGCAATAAATTTGGAAATAGGGTACTAAATTAGTGTTATTGATTAATTCCCTCGTATTTTTAGAAATAGAGTTTTTTAACCTGTAAACTGTGGCTAAAACCTTTAAAAAACTTTTAAACTATTAAAAGGAGACTGAGGTGTTTGAAATAGTATTTCAAATTTTGAATAAGGATCACAGGGATTATTGTTAGAAATTAATTAACGAAAACTTGATCTGGGCTCATCAATGTTAATACCTGAAATCTGTTCCTGATTGCAACGCCCGAAATTGATGTGACCATTCACCTTGTCAATTTTTAATTTTGTTTTGTGGATAGCTTTACATCATTAGTTGATTTTTAATGGGACTCACATGAGCCCTTCATTATTATATTAATATTTTGATATTCTTAAGGTAGAAACTCTTATAAGCGGAGTAAAACAATAACATTTCAGATTAAAATTTTAAGTGTTGATCTTATGTTTATTCACCAGGAAATATTTTGATATTAATTTTAGATCTTAATTTTGTTTGTCTACTGGTCTATATCAATATTATTAAAATATTGATGAATCTTAAGATTGTGAAAAAATGTCTCTATCTCCGCTGGGATTAAAAATTCAAATTTATTTATATATCAACCTGAAGATGACGAATACCATATAAGATACATTATCAATTCAAAAGGACGAATTTTCAACACAAAAGTAGAATTTTCGACCAAAAAAGATTTCTTTTTAAGAAAACTGTTACACTTTTAACCCAATTAATGCACAACCCACAAAGATGAATTTTGAACAAAATAATTAATTTTAAAAAAGTTCAATTTTTAACCAAATAGATGAGAAATCAAGCTCTCAAGATGAATTTTTAACTAAATGGTTAAATGTTAAAACAAAAAAACATTAAACTTAAAAAAGTCGCATTTCCAATCAAATAATCGAATTTTTTAGAATACAGTTGAATTTTTAACTAAAAAAGATCAACTTTCAATTCAAAAGGACGGATGTTCAGTACAAATAGATGAATTTTCAATAAATTAGTGGAATTATCGACAAAAAGGTGGCTTTTTAACAAAATAATATATTTTCAACCAAATAATTAAATCAGTAAATCTGAAAAGTGGAATTTTTAACAAATATTGATATTTTCAACAAACTAGTTGAATTTGTAACAAAAAAATTAAATATTATAACCTATGCAGATGAATTCCCAACTAAAAAGAAAAATTTTGAACCAACAAGATTAAGTTTCTATAAAAAAGGCGAATGTTTAACAAAATACATGAATTTTTAACTAAAAAAAGACAAAGATTCAATAAAAAATTAAAGTTTTAAAGTTTAAAAACGAATTTTCAACAAAACCGATAACTTTTTAACCAAAAAGAATAAATTTTTAACAAAATTGAAGAGTTTTGAACCGAATAGATTGATTTTTAACTAAAATGATGGACCTTCAATTAAAAAAATAACATAGCAATGCAACTTTCAATCTACAAGTTGAATTTTGCGACCAAAAAAGAAGAATTAGCAACAGCAAAAGATTTTTCAGGCAAAAAAGAAGAAAATATTGCATCCAAATTGTTGAGATTTCAAGACAAAAGGTGAATTTCCTGTAAAATGGTTGAATTTTGAACTCGAAAATAGGAATTTTAAGCATAAAAGTTAACTCCCAACGAAACAGTTGCATTTGCAACAAAAAATATTAATTTTATACCAAAAAAAGATAAATTTTCAACTAACAAAGTCGAATTTTCAACAAAAAGCAAGAATTTTTAATAAAATTGATGAATTTTCAACCAAATAATAATTGAAAGTAAAAATATAATAATCGCTGGGGGAATTATATTGACCCTCGATAATAAATTTTTGTAGAAATTGTTGATGTAAGTTGTTGGCTTTAGGGTCAGGAGAATTGGAACTAATTAAGTTGTTTCAAACGTTTCGGCACACAATGGTCTTCTGGAGGAAGCCACTGAAAAAATGAATTAGAAATACACGGCAAATAAATTATTATTAATAAGAGTAATATATCTGGGTGAACGCAAAATTCACAAATTTCATTCACATAAAGTTTTTTGCTAAAGGCTCAAACAAATGTTTGTTTATATAAATATAGTTATTGTCCAATACAAGCAAATTTGATCGTTTTTGAAAGATTTTCTCAGTGTAATATTCAAATACCAGAATTGGAATCTTGTAAAATTTCTAACATAGAATGTTTTATAAATGTAATAAAATTCCCTGATTTTTGTTAGATTTTTTTTAAATCGCTGACTTTTCCCTTATTTCTAGGCCACCCAGGTTTAATATACAAATTTTAAGGAAGCAAATAGAAATAAAAACTAAAGGTCTAAAAAAATGGATAAGCTGCTAGTTAGAAATAGATTATTATTCCATCATAGAAACGAGTAGTAGGAGCAGAGAAGGATTTCCACATGCGGTTGAGACAGGTTTCGGTCTAGCCGGTTGCAATTAGTCCGTGACAAAGGTTTGGTGGGAATCCTAGCATTGGATTACCAGCGGGTACGGGGACTGTTCAATTATTATTCGATGAAAGCCCAGTCGAAATCCCTCACTTAGGTCACCTGACCAAACGCAACGAGAATCGGATTACGGCCGAATTTGTCTCAGAACGAGCAAACGCGATAACAAGGTTATATCCCCAAAACTAAATCTGTCGAGTACCCTCTCAATCTTTGACATGGTCTTTCCCGGCATACCTAATCTCGCAATTGTTCTTCGCTGAAATTCGCCATAATGTAGATATAAGGGAAAATGATCCAGGTTGTTACAGAAGTCAGACTTGAAAATTCCAAGACATTTCCAGGTTTACCAGGACAACTTTTTTAATTTCCAGAAGGTATTGTACACTACTAGCAGAATGTCCGTTTTATAAAAAGATATTACACAAGAACGCCAAATTGAGAGGTTTTTGAAAATCTCGAATAACTAAGAATATAATTAACATTTTCTTAAGTTCATTGACTAAATTTTACTAAAATTTCAGATATTTTTAGAATTATGTCCCTCATTCAAATTTTTACAACGTAACCTAATCATTTTGTATCAATTTCAATTCGTAAAATAAGCAGAAAAGTAACTAAGAGAATTATTAAAACTTTAAAATGAAACGGCAATAAAAATTGCCAAAGTCTCGTTTTAAATTTTAGTACTCGTAGAAGATTTACAAATTCTTTATCCAAACTCCAGGACTTTTCCAGGTTGTCTACACTGTAAAAAATTGGTCGAATAATTTAACATAAAATTGTATGTAGAAGATCTTTTTACACAAAATTTATGTTAATTCTACACAAACGGTCTGTATTTATAAAATCAACATAGTTCTGTGTTAAAAGTAACACAAAAGTTTGTTAAAACTTTCCGCGGCTGATTCTCCGATTTCTACACACTAAAATGTTATTCATAACACAAATAAAGTGTTAATT
>JAAAKG020099659.1:0-15945 GCA_010014905.2 Druon quercuslanigerum | reverse complement strand
GTTCGCTTCTCGAAGTCAAGGAGAACTATGCCAGGCCTTGAGTGTGCGACAGAAACAATTTTCGAGAATATAAAGTCTAATTCCGAAAATTTTTGATGATCAAAATAGAAAAAGCCCATAATGCGGAATGTAATAATGAATATGATATCAATTAAAGAATGTCGAATCATTCAATTATTTTAAAAAGTTTTTGCTACAATCAAAGTAAACTAAACCAGGAAAAAAATCCTACAAAAAACCAGTATTTTAGTTCCTGGATTTACCGCCAGTGGTCAATACTGATATTTTCTTATTACGTAGATCTGTACATAGGTTTTTAAATAAATTTTCTTCCCTGCAGAATTAATAACCATATGCTGAATAGATAAATGTTTATGCTCTCCAGCTTCAAATATTATTTCGAGTAATAAAAAAACCCGAATTTGAGTCTGTCCTTGCGCAAACTGGAATGTCGGGAAGATTTGGGAACATATACCTGCGTATGCCTTGGCGAAACGAAATCCCTGCTTATGATTGAACATCTTAGAAAATATAAAATTATATACTGACATTGCTGCTTTTCCAAATTGATTAAAGTATTTTGATTTATTTATAGGTAAAAAATATCCTAATTTTACATTTCATTCTAGATCAAGTTATGTAGGATTCTGTAAAAAAAGGTTTTTCCTTTGCCAAAACTCTGGCAAAATATTACAAAAATGGCAATTTTGTTTATTAAATGTTTATTGATATACTTTTTCACCCAAGGGGCTTCTCTCGAAATCAAATTATATTCCAAAACTAAACTTATAGCACAAATAAAATGGAAGTGATTATTGATCAATTTATCACTTGGTAGATTTGGGTAAAAATAAGTTTTTTTCATAAAAAAATTCGAAAAATGATGCAAAAATTGCAATTTTGTTCCATAGATGTATATTGATATACTTTCTCACATGGCGGGCCTCTCTTCAATTTAAATTATATTAAAAACTATTGATATACATAAAATGAAAGTAATTATATATCTCTTGGTGGATTTCGATAAAAAAAACTTTTTCCATGAAAAAACTCGAAAATGATGCAAATATTGCAATTTTGTTTATTAAATGTTTATTGATATACTTTCTCACATGGCGAGCTTCTCTCAAAATTAGGTTATATTCGAAATAACACGTTTAACACAAATAAAATGGATGTTGTGATATGAAAATTGTGATGAATTCTTTCAATTGCAAGAGACAACTTTCCATGATAAAGTATAGAAATTGTTTAGAAGAAGATACCCTTAATTGCAGAAATGTTCTTTATTAAGAAGAATGATAACAATTGTTTGAATTAAATTGCAGATGGTAACAATTATAGTTTAATATATAATATAATCTTGGATTCTTTAGTTTAAAAACAAAAGTTAATAATGTTTAATCGAATGATGTCAAATTTTCATCTTAATCATCGTAATTATTGTTAAGAAACATTACCTGTTAAATATGGTTGTCACTTGCATGCGGTTAGATACAATTTTTAGTTTATGTTTTTATGGCGCCGGCGAAAAGAATGACAAATGATCACAATTTCTTTGCTGTAATATTTATTAACATGGTATAAATATTTTTTATTATTTTAACAAATTGAATTTGTTTAAAACCTAAAAAATAAAAATAAAATAAAAAATATCTTTGGTATTTGCAAATCTGGAGAAATCTGAAATATAAGCAAATTCTAAACCTTACAGTAGGACGTTTGATAAAAAGCCACTGGCATTCAAATGTTCAGGGCAATAACAAGTTGATCCTTGTACGTAAATATATATATTTTTTAACATTAAACCTGCATTTCACCCACTACCTGGTCACATCTTAAATTGTTTTAGAAAATATACAAGAACTGTTTCTTCTTTGCTGTAAAACATTGAGTGTCAGACAATTTGGAAAAGGTTCTAAATCATTAATCTCCTTATTATTGCTGCGAGTGCAATGCAGATATATCCTCGTATTTTCATAAATCTCTTAAAGAGCTATATCATGTTCAGCACGACGATTAATTGCGATTTGTTGTGTTTGTTCATTGTCAGCATCAGATATGTTTACCATCGATTGTGGCTGTTAGGCGATTGCACATATGTAGCAACTCATTCTGACATGCGGAACGACTAAATTCAAGGTATATGGAAATTTTTTAGTATTTATATTTATATGCTTGACTCCAATATCGAAACAAACACTGCTCCAGGCGAAGAAAATATAATATTAATGCAAAATTTGTTTCAAGAGTAAACTACAACTATTGTTTCCAAAAAAGGATATACATAGTGTAAACAGTTTGGAAATTGATAATCATGTTGCCATGGTGGAAACCCTCCTTTACAACAAGCCACCGATGCCCGAAATCTAAAAGTTTATTTAAAGAAGGCTATGTCATTTTGACCATGGTTCATAAAAAGTATGACGTGCATATTTTGTAATCAAATTAAAACGTGACGAGGTTATGAATGCAATGTAGGGGTAATGTTGTTGTAAAAAGAAACTACACGTAAGGGAATCAACTCGGTCTTATCCTACTAAACATTTGTTATACATAGTAGTTGAACTAATTCCACATATCATCACCGTAGTTTAGTCTATACGACGCAATTGACTGAAAGGCTACAACTGTGCACGATCCCATCTATGCACGTCAATGACCACATGCACAACTATGCACCGGGCAATCTGAGGAAATCAACATTTCGACGTGCACACTTGGAAATCTCCCATCTGTGCACGTGAACCGTTAGCAGGGTACCATCTGTGCATGTCGACAGTTAGTCTTATTATATTATGTTTATTTTATATTTTATTTTATTTAGATTTAAAAAATGTATTTTCAAAGGCAAAGCTTATTAGATCCTAATATATTATATGAAAAATCGCAACAAATTTATTTTTTAAACGAAAAACCGAATTTTTATGAACATGCGCAGCTTCAATTAGTATTCTATTCTTTATATGGATAACAATATTTATTGCATTTTTCGACTACCCGAGACTGTATGATTATCATAAGTGTGATCGAATTCAATATAAACGTATGTTCTAGATTTCTTTTCATCAAGCGCAGCACCTGTCATTGATCATTTTTGAAAGTCTCTTGATTTTCAGTAAGTCTCGCAGATATTCGCAAAATTAAATACATGTGAATTAAGAAACTTCCAGAAGTGGAAATATTGTACATTGTACAGGAAAGATCATTTTTACTTCCAAACTTTTTATGTCCCGCTTTTACTTTCAGGTACTTAGAAATCCCGAAGGCGTCCTGAATGGTATTGAATCTTGCCCGATCACGTCTTTGTTGAATCTAGAGACGGCGAAAATCTTACCGCCCTGATCGGTAGTTGGACATTCATCATGAGGACCACATGTCAGTGTTGATACGTATAAAATATTCCACTCCATGCCTCCAAAAGCGCATGCGCTCACTCTGACTGCAGGTATCTCGATAACTTGCAGCACTTTTTCGGAGAGTGGATCAATGTGAAGGACCTAAGAACAACTTAAAAATGTTATTTAGTTCAAAGTTTCAATAGTGAAAATATTTTCAAATTGATTTAATACTTACATGTGATCCGCCAAGGAGAGGTACCCAGAGCCGACTTTTGCTATCAATTGCCATACGACCCAGAATGGCATGACCATGGTAAAGAGGATTTGGCAGGCTACTAGTCCAGTCATGCAAGTCAAAAACGATACCAGTGCTCTCTAAAAAAAGTATTCCACAAAATTTTTCAGTTATAACAGGAGATGTGGTAAATAAATGTAATTTATATTGGAACAGGTAATTTCGGTAAAGAATTGTGATTTATCTCTCTGGCCGAAGAATGATTTCCGTGATATGTGAAAAGGTTCAGTCTAGGTTAACCGAAAAAAATTCCTCCATAAATTTAACAAAAAAAATCGTTCACCTACACTTACGGAATACGTAGGATCCACTAAGGTTAGTTTATACTTTATAGTGGGCACCTAGCCACGTTCAGCCCTTTAATTTTGTTGTACAAACCTTTAGTTTCTGGCGATCCTAATGAAGACTTGTAAAATTGTAAACAGATGCTATAAAGTATAAACTAAATAAAGTGCAGCCTATGTATTCTGTAATTGTGGCAGAATAATGAAAAAAATTATGGAGGAAATTTGTTCGGTGAACCTATGAACAGCTGCAGCGTTTTTATCCAATTTGAAGATAAAATTCATTCCTAGGGTGAGCTGTGTATTAATGTAAAATTGTATTTTGGCGTTTAAAGTTAGATAATTAATACATTTATATGACATATATGTTCAGAAAAATTGAAAAACGGAGCCTTATGGAAAACTCGATTCAAATTCGGTTACTGAAATTTAACCCTAGAAGTCTACAATGGGGGCTATTGGTCAAAGGTCGATATCGATGTTTCAGCCCAATGTAAGCTTCTTTGTGGATTCAGTTTAACTTTTTCGTACGGTAAGCGAAATCTTCTTTTTAATTATTTTTTGCTTTTTTCCGTAAAAAATTATATGTGAAAAGAAAATTTTTAATGAAATACTACTTCACAAATGGTATATTATATATTATATTATTATCATATAATAATATTGCACAATTGATAAACACCTCCTCGGATGTCTTGAAATGCCATAAAGCAGAAATATAAAATTTCCGTTAAAAACTGTAGTTTAGATTTTAAGACAGGAAATATTCATAAAGAATTATTTTTTGACTTGTAATAGAGAATTTTTATCCTGAAACTGAAATTTTTTGTTAAAAACTTACGAAGAATCCTTCGTCGTCCCACATCATAAGCGTACATAAGTATTCTGTTATGCAGACCGTCGGTGCAAAAGAGTACATGAGGATGGCGAGGGCGCCACACGATTGAATTGCTCACAGGAATTTCCGGAAACACAAGTTCTTTAAGTGGTGATTGGGTAGAAAATGGGTGAAAAGAAAACTGTCTTCCCGAACTGGGTCCAACCGTTTTAAGTGTCCCTGGAATAAAATATAAAATTTTCATTAATACAATAAGCAGATTGAAACTATCTTGTAATCTGCCAGACAAATCAGTTATTGCTACTAGTAATCTGGAAAAATCCAATTGTAATTCGTGTTAATTGCAGTCTTGTATGGTAATCAACCACTGAGCCGGCATAAATCGCACTGCTCTCCGCAGTAATCCACTTCTAATTGTAGTAACCTAATTTGAATTCGAAGTAAACTACTTGTAATGTACTTTTAATCGAATAAGTGCGAAGTCATTTTGGTTATGATCCACGCAATTCACTTTTAAAATGTATTTAAATTGACTCCACCATAAGTTTATGTAATACTGACACAAAAAACACTGGTAGTAAAAAATGTTTTAGGTAATCATTAGTTCGGGTTAAAGTCACATAGAGTGAGGGTAATGTCTCTTAGGGTAATTAATAAGTTAGTAAAGTATACAGGACACTACCCTGAAGGAGGGTAATGTACAGGCAACGTGTCATATGCTGTCTTTACTTATGAAGAAGCTGAAAGATGATAAAGGACATGAAGAATCAAATTGATGGCCAAATTGTGGATTTAGAACACTTTATTCGCCAATCGTTTTTAACAGCAGACAGAGTGTTTAAAATTCGCCATGGTCTATGAAGTTAGAGGGTGCGTTAAAAAAATAACATAAAGCTTCCGCTTGAGGATTTCCGAAGATGATTGTCACAGAGGAAACTTTCATTAAATCTGTGATGCCCTGCTCCAATTAAATGGATGAAATCTCTCTCTTTAATCCATGAATTTAGAAACAATTGACTGCAAGAATCTCTTTATACCTTGGAAGTCAAAAAGAGGAGGAATATTTGATAATCAAAAATTCATCCCGACTTCTCGATCATTAGCCGTCATTCCTCTTTTTCAGGTACGTAATCTAAAAAAGAGATATGTGCAGTCCTTCGTTTGAAAACGATCAAACATATCTGTCGAGTGATCTCAACTTCCTATGCCTATCCTACTAAATACAGCCTATTGAACATCCAAGTTGTAGAGATTTTGAAGGAAAGGTTAGTCTTAGAGATTACTCTACTTTTGGGTTGTGTGATAAAAAAATGGATTATTCTCATTAATGTATAATCCATATTTGTCTTTATACAATAAAAAATAGGTAGAAATAGCACATAGACCGACCTTTCTAACAAAGTGAGGAAATGCTTATTTACTGTGAGGACAATATGTGCATCTCGAGTTACTGCGCTTGCGGTAAAGTCGCACGCTTGTTGGCCGCAGGTGAAGTGAAATTAAAATTTTTTTAAATCAATTCTTGCTGGCTTCTACTACACTACCTACATGTGATCATACAGCGAAATGAATAGTCATCAGAATTAAGTACTACAAGGAGACCGCACGTCATGTATTTCATCCGGCGATATTTCGTGATCGCCTTGTCCATGGATTTTCTCCATAGGGAAAATTTGTAACTAAATTATCGTCTGCTACTATAAGAATCATAATTCCTTAATTTGACACGTGTGGCGCTCTCATCTGGGATCTACCTGGCAATTATCCCAAAATTTATAATGAACCATTGTCATACAAAGATTCCTATAACTAAATAAAAAATTATTTATTTCAGAAACTTAACGAACAGTTGTCGCTAGGACAATTATCTTTGGCATTTCCTGAGCCAAGAATTTAATTTGTTTTTTTTTTCTTTCAAAGAAGCTGCTATTTTTATAGAGCATTGCGACTTTAAACACTGTGTCTGTTGTAAAAATTATTTTTGCAAATAAAGTGTTCTGAGTCGACAATTTGGCCATCAATTTCATGATTAATGTCCAGATGCATCTTTCGGTACTACACTGCAGGCGTAAAATTGCCATAATTCAATAGCCGCTTCTTTAAATATAAAGTAAGCATGTAACGCTTTGCCTGTACATTATCCTCCTCTAGGGTAATGTCAGGTATGCTTTACCTACTTATCAGTTACGCCGACCAACATTAGCCTTACCCGAGTTGACTTTAACTTGAAATAATGATAACATGCAACATTTTTTATCCCTAGTTTTTTCTGTGCAGTAATCCTATGCAATCTGGTAAAATTTGGAATAATCCAGTGTAAATCTGTGTATAAAGATATTCCAGGGTACTATAAAATAATGCAGTGTAATCTATCTCCGCTGGACTGTATTCAATAGATCCCCTCCCCCTTGTATTTAACCTTAAGTCTAATCTTAAATTAAATAGATTTGACTTACAAATACATAGTCCACCAAACGGGTCACCAATTCCAAAATTAATAGCTTCGTTTTCCTGCATGTTCATTTCGCTGAATATCATCAATCTTTCACTTGGATTATTTGTTGTTGTATTCCATTTGACTATTGTAATTCTATTATTAAAACCAATCACAAAATGTTCTCTATGATTTACTATAGGAACAACAAAAGATAGGAGACCGTTGCCTGCGGAAAAAATTATTCTAAAAAATTAGTCGAAGTAGGTGCCATACATTTGAAAAAAGGGATTTTGAGCCTATTAAGGCATAAATAAGCAGTTTAAACCTCCCCTTTCAATAAATTCCCTACCCTACTTCATTTATGTTATACCACTTTTCCTCCCGACACTTCAACTTTCACTTCCCAAACTACTTCCTTCATAAATAATAATTTTTTCACAAGAATTTAAGTATTTTGTTGCACATTCTGTTTGAAGTTTAAAAAAAATTAAAACCATTTCTTCTAAAATTCGTCTTTTTTCATATTAGAAATTAATTTTTTTGACTGATAATTAAAATATTTGATCAAAGTTACTCTTTGTTGTTCAAAATCTATTATTTCTTCGTCGAAAATAATTTTCTTGTATTAAAATCTATCTGTCTTTTTAAATTTTTGATTATTTAAATAAAAATTTATTTTATTTAGTTCAAAAATTAGCCTTCTTTGCTACAAGTAGGAATTTATCTCTTTCAACAGAAAATTGATATTTTTGGTGGAAAATTTAATTTCGTTGTTAATTAATCATCTTTGAGTTAAAATTAATAATTTTAATTAAAAATTTAAAGAAATAATGATTTAAAGCTTAAAGTTTTAAAAATTATTTAAAGTTGAAAATTCTTTCTTTGAAAAAAGTATTATCTACGGACTGACACTTGCCCGAAGCTGTAAGGGTTTGTTTCCAGGGCTACGAAGCCTTAAAATTTCTCACGATTAAAGATAATTTTAATAAGGAATGAAAAATTAAAAGTATTTTTATACCTGTATAAGAGCAATATGTGCGTCTACGCAATTCATGATAGGCGCAGATTAGACGTTCGTGAATGTCTGTGAAGAAAAGTTGGCCGTTATAATATACAAGACCATCTGATGCTCCAGTTCTATTGACAACCACATCAAACCTAAAAAATGAAATTTTTTTTAATTGTAAAAATACAGTCTGGCAGAATTTTAAATACATGGATGATACTTGGCAGGGAATTCCGGAAAGATCGGGAATTTTTGATGGACTGAACTTGAATTCAGGGGTCATGAAAAAATTAGGTAAGGCATTCCTCTGACACTTTTAATTTTATTTTTAATTTTAATAATATAAATAGTTTTGACAAACCTATATGAATTTCTCTGCATACACTCCCATTGAAGGGTAGTTTTTGAGGAATATTATAATGAGAGGGAAATTTTTAAGTTTCAAGTAGTTAAGTTGGAGCTCTAAATAATCTTTATATTGTTCAAGGTGGTTTTGCTACTTTTGAATCGTTGTTGATCACAAGGGGTAGGTGTGCACCACTTAGGGATAGTTCTTTCGGAAAATTAATATATATATCATTAGCGACCAAAAAAAAAAGCAAAAAAATCTCCCCTAATCGTTTATCTCATTATAATAATTTTTTGTATGTTTTTATATTTGGCGGCGCTGAATGGACGTCGTACTAGCGCCACTGTCCTTTTTTCGGAAGTTTAAACAGCAAAATTTTTTTTAGCATACAATGAGCAACAAAAAAAATCCGCCCGCTTTGGTGGACGAAATTGGAAATATATTTTAAGACAAAGAAATCTACCTAAATTATTACAAATGTAAAATGTTGTCAAATATTGAAAGTAATAGTACTTACTCGGGTTTAGGTATAAAGCGCGGGCGCGGACGGGTACAACTTATTGGAGGCAGAAATGCGCTTAAAGCGCAAATCGCTAGCAGAATTTTCATTGTTCAGTAAAAAATTTGTTAACGAAATCTTTTCTCAAGAACTGTAAAGATGGGCATTCATTTTGAATTTATAATATCTGGTTGTGCAAGGAAAGAAGCGATGGCTTAATAATCCCTTCCATTCTCCAGCTCTCTGCAACTCAAATTTTTAAGATTTTGATACATTCTTATAATGTACCACGTATTTCCTGGTACCATTTGTAAAACAAGGACACTTACGTTTTCACAAGTATCCAAGAATTATATATAATCAGTAGCAGCACAGCAAAGTGTTTGAAAAATGTTAAGGTTAAATCGGAGACCTTGGACTCTTGATAAATTTAAACTAATGTCAATAGTTGCATAGATTGTGAAAAATACAGACGAATTTCAATGTAATTAGGGGTTTGGATCTGAAAATCTGTCAAATATGTCTTAAGACTTGACCGAACTTGAAATTTTGTTTATCGTTTAAAAAAGATAAAAATGTGCCTGCTGCGCGGAAAGATTATCATTCATGCTTAGAATTGTTTTTTTCAAATTTGGTTAAAGACGGTTCTCAAGGTAATTGTGGTTTTGAACATATAATTCTTATTGCGACATTTGCGCTTCTCGCTCTATTATCCGGCCGCAAAGCGGTTAAAAAATATTGCTTCAGACGTGGTGTCTTAAGGTTAGGAAGGGAAAATGGAAAATGTGTTTACACAACGGTATATTTTAATTAAAAATAATTATTATTCACACACTAAGTAAGTTTTTTAAACTAATTACGGAAATACGGTCGATTTTAATTGATAGTCTCGATTTTATATGCGAACTTTGAAGACACGTCGCGGCGTGAGTGTAAGGTGCAGCCACGTTCCAGGCACGAAACTGAAACGAACTGAGTGTCTATGCAGACGCCAGACGCAGTAGGCGCTATATATGGCGGTAAATTTGAAAGTGTACGGGCTAAGTATTGTCTGCAAGTAGAGAAGTTTATAAAAATTCTAACATTTATGCTTTTGAACATAGCAGATTCGATAACAGTTTGATTTAAAAAGTTAATTTATTCAAAAAAATGATTGCAGTTTCTTAAAAGAATTTAAAAAGCTCATTTCTGCTTCTCTAATATAATAAATCTTTAAATTATACTTTTCAATTAGTAATTTATCCAGCATCCATAATTACGTTTATGATAATGTTACGTCTCTTAAAATTTGTGTAATTTATACGATAAACTTAAACTGACCAATGCCCGGTCGGCTTCCGACCATGGGATATCACTTACTTTACTCACTTCTAATAGTAATGATTGCAATTAAAAAAATATTAGCCAGAAAAGCAGTTAGCATTTATGTTTTTTATATTTTTAGGCAGATTTATTTTGCTTTTCTGTTTATTGTTTTTCAGTAAGGACTCCTGAACAAAAATTATGATCCACAGCTCCGCACGGTTCGAGCCTGTGTTCCCATCTAGCATCCGTGCGTGCAATCCCTCCCTCCAACCGTGCGCCACGTATGACGAGTGGATGCAGAGCACTTGTATTAAAAATTTATTTTTTGATTCGTTTTTGGTAAATAAGACCAGCTGTTTTTGATTTCTAATAACAATATTTGCATGTTTAAATATCATCTAATAAATTTATTGTTGAAAATTCATCTTTAATGTTTGTCAATTATGGTTCTTGGTAAATGGTAAATCCGTAAAACCTCAATTTTTTTGTGGATTTATGATTTTAGATTAAATCTATTAAAAATAATTTTTTTTACTTAATAATGTATATATTTTGTTAAAAATTCCAATCATTCGTGGGGAATTCCACTGTTTTGTGAAGAATCCCTACTATGGGTTCTAAAATTCAACCTTTTAGTAGATAATTTATATTTGGTTCAATAGTTTTATAGTTGGTGAAAATTCGTCATTTTTGTATGAAATAAATTTTTCGTTACAACTGCAACCGTTTATTTGACAATATCATAAATAAACGATTTGAAAATTTGAAATATAACTTAAAACTATATATCATAACATTTTACTTCTTAGAAATTAAAAAAGTACGATATAAAATTTTTAATTTCGATCTATATATTTAAAATTTGCGTCGAATATTTTTACAATATTATATCATCTTTCTAAAAACAAATGTGTCAAGACAATTGGTAAGAATTAGTCTTGATTTAAAAAATATATGTGTTAAAGGCAAATCATATTAGAATAAAATTCATTATTTGAAAAATCGTAGGAAATTTGCTTTTACACTAAAAAACGGACGTTTATCAAAATATGCACCTTAACTTCGTATTTAATTTCTATTTTAATAATAATATAAAATATTTTTCGAATCAGATAATATTGTGCTAAAAACAAAAGTGCCGAGTCATTTGTTAAAGGGGAATAATAATACAAACAATTTAAACATCATTAGTGAATTTTTAAACAATTTTTAATTGCTTAAATAAATTTTACTTCTTTAAACAACTTTGTTCAAATCTTGATCTCTAGAGTAAAAAAAAATTTAACGCATTTTTGGACTACCCGAGACTGTATAGTTGATATGCTATAAGTTTCGCAGGCATTTTCCAATTAAAGAATTAAACAAATTTTTCTATAATATATGAATAAGTGCCTCGAAGCTATCGAAGCTATGTTATTTTGAGCAAAAATATCTGATTATACTTTTAAGTACCACGATTGAAATAACATAATTAAAGGAATTTTTATAAAGGGAAATATGCTTGATAGTATCAGAACAACTTAAAATGCGTAAAATTTATTTATTAAACATTTCTTAGGTTTTTCGGGCTTTTTTATATTTCTATTAATGTATTTTGAAGGACCTAAGTATCCTGAAATAGGATCGATTTAAATGAACCATGAAAAAGCAGTGCGTGGATGGAATGGTGTAGGGGGCAATGCCCCACTTGCGTTCATTTGCTCCATTTTTAGTCGAAGAATCAGTACGGTGCATTTTTACTCTGAAGAAATTAATGTTTGATTTTTACTTCCATACTTTCTATGTCCCGCATTTGCCTGAAGCCGTTTAGAAATCCTGAAGGCGTCCTAACTGGTCTTGTGTCTTGCCCAATCACGTATGTGTGAAGGTTAGAGACGGCAAAGATCTTATCACCTTGATCGTTAGGTGGACATTTTTCATTAGGACCACATTTTAGTGTTTATACGTATGCAATATTCCAGTGCATGCCTCCTAAAGCGCACGCGCTAACTCTGACTGCAATTATTTAACTAACTTTCAGCACTGAGCCAAGTTCGTCAGACATTGATTCGATTCATAGATCACCGTTCCTGACTTGTCTTACAAAATCTTAACGAAGAGGCGAAGGAGTGTGGCTCGCGTCTCATCGAGCTACAGAGCGGAACGTGTGTAGCTCGCCGCCCTGTGCCTATTTACACTAACACAATGAAGAGGAAATACGAAGAATAAAGAGAATAAAAATATCAACAAAAAATGCCTCCCATAATACTGGAAAAATACATCGATGACTATGCCCTACTCATCAACTTCATACATGAAGGTACTATAGAAGACCCGGAAATTAAGAAAAATTATAACTCCACCCAAATAAGAATCTACACTGATCTACGAAATGACTATGGGAGCATACAAAAACTATTCCAAGAAAGGCAGATACCCTTTTACACATACTCGACTAAGTAAGATAAACGGCAGAAACTGGTCATCCACGGATTAGGGTTCTTAGCTGGAACGGACATCAAGGAGGATTTAGAACGGCAAGAACTGAACGAATCAATTAATTAAGGGTACAGTCGTGTAAGATAGGAACCAAAAAACCATGTACCAAAATTTACTGTAAGTTAAGCATGAACAATAAAGAATTTTGAACTGAACTGAACTGAGCCAAGTTCAGTCCTTTAATTTTGTTAAACTTATCTTTAGTTCCTGTCCACCCTGATAAAGACTTGATACATTGTAAACAGATACTATAAAGTATAACCTAAATAAGGTGCAGCCTAAGTATTCGGAAAGTGTCGGTGACTGATTGTTTTGGATAAAATCACTTAAATAAAGTGAGACAATTTAAAAATAAATATCGCGAGTATTTTAAAATTTATGGACGAAATATTGCATTGAACCTAGCCGCAGCCGTTTGCCATATCACGTATGTCAAATAAATATTTTCGTCAGATAAATGTGCTGCAGCGTTTTTATTCAATTTATAGATAAAATTTATTTTTGGGGAATACTGTGTATTAACGTGAAGTTTTACTATTAAATGTTTAGTTAAAGAATTAATTTTCAACTAAGAAAATAGCATATTATCTATTCAGGCAGTAAATCTGCACTGCAGCTTTATGCAAACAACTTTATTGTTCTAGTCAATGCGATACTGTATCTGAAAAGGGCAGAATAACCGAAAACGTAGTTTTAAAAGGAATTATTAGCGCTCTTTTTTGTCAGTTTTCTTTTATTTCTCACTGCCTTCTTCCTCCTTGATGTCACTTTAAATGCCTTAACATGCACTTTACAATATTTGAATTCGAAACCAAACTGATAATTAAATTTCCGACCTAAAAAGCCGATTTTGCTATCAAATTTATTTACTTATTAACCAAAGAAATAAAACATTCACTATGTCACTCCCCTCCTAGTTTGTATTAAATTTTCATGTTTTGAGATCCCCTGAATCCGAAAAAAATGATTTTACTATTAATTATTAAGCGAGAAAAAGTTTGGCTCACTGAAGTTAGACATACAATGTAGAATTTAAAAAACGGTAGGGCTGCTGTATAGACCGTATGTGTAACGTTAAAATTGTTAAATTAACATTAAAAACGTATTTATTGAAATTATTTTAGGACCGGGAGTTATCATTAAGAATTATATTTTGAATTGCAATAGCGAATTATTGACCTGTAACCAAAATTTTTTGTTAAAAACTTACGAATAATCCTTCTATGTTCAACTTTATAATTTTAAATAAGTATTCTATTATGCAGACAATCAGTGTAATAGAGTATATGACCATGAAGAATGTGCCACACGATTCCATTGATCACAGGAATTTCCGGAATCACAAGTTCTTCAAATTGCGAGCTAGCAGAAAATAGATGGAAAGAAAACTGTCTTCCCTTGCTGGATCTAACCGATTTAAGCGTGTCTGGAACATAACAGGAAGTTTTAAATATAATGTTTAACCGAGGGCCAACATCTCTTATAATCCGCCGGAGCGAGCTATTCGACTGTTGCTGGCAGAAAGTTAATTATCTGGGTTGGGAATTCAGGCTTTCGGTGTCAATGAATTTAACTTTGAATACATTTTTTTTAATATCTAGTATTACATTTTTTGTTGAGAATTGATCTCTTTAGGTTACCGATTAACATTTTTGTATAGAATTTAATAATTAAAAGAAAATCATGCTACTACTACTTGTTTGAAAATTCATTTTTTTAATTAATTCTTTTTAATTGATAATTTGCATAAGTCCAAAAGTTTCGGATCCACTAAAATTTCATAAAATCCTGATAATGAAAAAAACTAGAAGTAAAAAGTATTGTTGGTAATTTTTAATTGGAGGTGAAGTCAGCTAGGATAAGGACATTGTTGATCAGGGTAATTCATAAGTAGGTAAAATATACCTGACATTACCCTGGAGACAGATAATGTACATTTAAAGTGTCACATGCTGACTTTATATTTAAAGAAGCGGCTACAAATTTTGAATTATGCTATACTTACGCTACAAAGTACTCCAGAAAGATGATAAAGGACATTAATCATCAAATTAATATAATATTGATAGCAGACACAGCGCAAAGTTTCGGCTTGGGAATTTCCAAAGATAATTTTCACAGCAGAAACTTTTCGTTAAAGCTAAAAAATAAATTATTTTCCATTTCTCTACAGGAATCCTTGCATGTCCGTGGTTAATTAGATAGCTTGGAATAATTGCCAGGTACATATTTATTGCAAGTATTCCGTCCTTTGCGTTTTAAATCATGAATTCCTGTTTGAAAAGTAAAATCGTGTAATTAATTTACCTTTTATTGTACTATCTTGTGATGCGCAAATTAATTCCATTGATACAGAAATGGTAATTTATCATAGTCGCGGTACGTTAGCATCACTAGTTGGCTAGCTGTTAGCCCAAGCCGGATAGATGAGATAAGACAGAGCCATCAAACATAATTTTTTCCCCCTGACCAAAAACCTAAACATAACGTTTAACTATTCTTACTTTTAACCTTCCTAAATTTAAGAAATGTCACTAAATTTTTATTCTAAAATAAGATATTTCAGGTTGGATGGGAAGTCTATAAAGATGCCTGTTGAATTAAATAATTAAAGTAATACAAAAATTGTCCTGATTTTATCATTTAATTGAACAGATTTTTTCCAAGTTATAAAAATAAATTAAGTTCCATCCCCTGTAAATAGTGTTTTTATTAAGCCCTTAGCTTTCAGACATCTTGCTAGCTTACTTCTTCATTGAGCAACCTTAAAAATGTGAACACTCCTCCTAAAAAATTGATAGAATCGAGGTCCAAATGTACCTCATCACCATTTGATAGATGTGCCGATTGTTCTATTGCGCGCGGTCAATAAAGCAATCTTGTTCAAGCTTAACTTGAATAGTGCAAGTACCAATCCCAAACTTTTAATAAATACAGGGTTTGTCTGAAAAGTAATGAGATCAATTCATTTTTGAAGAGACTGTACTAGCTAGCGACGCGCGGTTTGTGCCAAGAGGTAGAGGGGGTCTTGGGAAACCAGTGTCTCCAGAACGTGGGATTTTTCGGCCCCCACCACTCTCCGATATGGGAGCAATTCATTCAAACACAGCGTG
>JAAAKG020099648.1:0-15945 GCA_010014905.2 Druon quercuslanigerum | reverse complement strand
AATATTTGATCTGTACATGACCTTCCTGGCATAAACCCACTTTGGACTTCCCAAATCTTTTCTTCTGTTAATTTCATCACCCTACGAATAAGTATCTTTGAGTATATTTTACTTACGGTACTTAATAAGCTGATCTAATTCTGGTAAATTGTTTTCCAATGATTTTAGCTATTCATTTTTTTATGCGATGAGAACGTAGGGAATATTTTAATCAACAAAAAGAGCCTCGATGCATTAAAATCGTTTAAATTTCACGTCTTTCGTAAAAATATTTAATTTTTTCGTTTATAACATTTTTTCTTTCAAATAATACTATTATTAATAATACACCAGAAAGTTGTGAGTCCGTACAGCTCGGGGCTCTGTACGAAGTTACAAACAGTCGACGCAGGTATAAAGCACGTATACGAGGCGGCGCCGTACCTACGTATTCCGCGAGCCCACACCGTAGGAAAAGACGATTTGATGCCGTACCGACAAGCAGTATGGCGTTGAAAAGGGATTGGCGTACGCAGGCGCTAATATCCCAAGTGTGAGTGGGTGCACGCCGAGACCGAGTTAACGGCGCCCGGGTTTACAACTTTCTGGTGCATTTCGATTATTAAAAATATAAAAAAATATTTTTTCTAAAAGCTGTCCATTCTATCTTTGTATACAATATACATAATACCTTATATTTTTTCAATTAAAAATTTCGAAGTCAATACCTCGTTCTAATTCAAAAAGTTTGAAATGTGAAGTGGTTTTCACAGAAAATCATTGGTGCTGAATTTATTGCGTCTCATTTTGCACAAAGACCATCTTCTTTGTGCCTCCATTTGGTTTCATGTCTAAAAAACGCTGCAGCTCAAAACTACACCTCATTCGGCGTAATTTCGAAAATCAGCATTTTACAGTATTAGCAATCCAATATACATATAAGAATGTTAGTTCTAATTGTAAATAAAATTTTTATTTTTATTTCCAAAAGTTGTAATCAGATAAGAAGCAATTTTCTACAATATTGGAATTCGGAATACAAATTGGAAACTACAACGTTGATTTGTGATTATCGAAGAGTACACAGTATGAGAGTTCAAATATGTTTGTCAAGAACAAACATTCATTTCCCCATAAGGACCTATCACGTAGATGATCTACAATGCGGAATATAAAGTTATAGGCGAGTGTTTTGATAAGAGGGAGGGTTTTGAAGTGAGATAGTCAATTTCTCTCGTTTCCATATGTCTTGAAGTTTTTTAAGCTTGATAAAAATTGGAAGAAATAGAGCCACGTGCGCTTCCTTTCTTAGACCTCATCGCGTAATTTCGAAAGGCAATTTAAGAAACGATTAGCCATAGAGCGTATCCACATTTCTCGAATGTCACATTCTGTAGTGATACATATTCACAAATGAATGTTTCATTTTTGACTAGAAATTGATATATTATCTACTGAAAATATTGACAATTATGTTCAAGCAAAATTTTGGTACAAAAAGCAAAAATTTTGGCGGGAGTGGTAAAATATTTACTGCAATTGTTCATTCCTGATCGCTTTTTCAGATATTACTTAGTACAGTTTTGATGTGGTTTAATAAATGTTATCAAATCTCCTTTTGCTCCTTATATTCTTTATTATATATGCCACGCAAAAATCTGCCTGTATATAGTATAATATAATTCATGGGTGAATGAACTATGTACGTAATATAAAAGTGAAGAAGAATGGTTGGTTGGCATGCACAGATAATAGCCACGGTCGCATTTTGTCCTTGCATATTAACATTTAAGCACTTATTTCAAGGTACAATTTTTGGATTTTGTTTTTTTTTTTTGAAAAAAAAGTTGAGAAAAATAGTGATTTTCTTAAAGGACAAAAAAACTATTAATTATTATTGTTTTTTAATAATTGACCTTATTTTTAGTAGCAGCGGTAAACCTTCAATTTGACTCCAATTTTTAAGAAAAGACGAAACTCAATATATGTTTTCCTTGTGACCTAAACAATAAGAGGCCCCCGCACAATATACATTAAAACCCGGCCCCGGTCAAATTGGCTGAAATTGCTGTCAGTACTAGAAACACTAGTAAGGCCAGTCCAGCTAATAAGGGCAACAAAATGGCGCTGTACTGGTAATAATAGACGAAATCATGGCGCTGTCCTGGCATTGTAAATACAGTTAGAAATATTAAACGTGGAAGACAGTTTAGCCAATGAATGCAAGACTGTAGATCAGTCCATTTATCAAAGGAAAAGCCAGTCCAGCTACTAAAGGCAACTTAATGGGACTGCCCTGGCAATGTGAAGTTTTTTTCAAAATAATCAAGGCAAAAGACATTCTGGGCTACCAAAGACACAAATAGTCCAGATAATTAAGACAAGACCATAGGTCAGTCCAACCAACAAAGGCAAGACATGTTATTAGTCCATTCGGTTAAGCCAAGACTATAAATCAGTCCAACCAATAAAGGAAAGAGATGTTATTAGTCCAGTCAGTTAAGACATGACTATAAATCAGTCCAACCAAGAAAGGAAAGAGATGTTATTAGTCCAGTCGGTTAAGACATGACTATAAATCAGTCCAACCAACAAATGCAAGACATATTATTTTTCCATTCGGTTAAGACAAGACTGCAAATCAGACAAACCAACAAATGCAAGACATGTTATTAGTCCAGCCGGTTAAGACAAGACTATAGATCAATCCAACCAACAAAGGCAAGACATGTTATTAGTCCAGCTGGTTAAGACAAGGCTATAGATCAGTCCAACCAACAAAGGCAATACATGTCATTAGTCCAATCGGATAAGACAAGAGTATAAATCAGTCCAACCAACAATGGCAAGACATGTTATTAGTCATAAGACGCTCACTCGCATTGTCATTTGTTTCTGAATTTCATGTAGTTGTGAAACATAAGACGATCTCTCATATTGTCATTTGTTTCTGAATTTCATGCAGTTCTTAAACATAAGATGCTCACTCACATTGACTAATAGCATGTCTTGCCTTTGTTGGTTGGACTGATTTATAGTCTTGTGTTAACCGACTGGACTAATAACATGTCTTGCCTTTCTTGGTTGGACTAATTTATAGTCTTGTCTTAAACGACTGGACTATAATAGCATGTCTTACCTTTGTTGGTTGGACTGGCCTATAGACTTGTCTTAATTATCTGGACTACAAAATATCTTTCGTAGTTTAGAATGTCTTTTGCCTTACTTATTTTGAAAAATCTTCACATTGCCAGGGCAGTCCCATTACATTGCCTTTAGTAGCTGGACAGGCTTTTCCTTTGATAATTGGACTGATCTACAGTCTTGTATTCATTGACTTAACTATTTCGAACAGTATTTACATTGCCAGGTCAGCGCCATAACTTCGCCTATTATTACCAGGACAGCGCTATTTTGTTGCCCTTATTAGCTGGACTGGTCTTGCCAGCTTTTCTAGTATTGCCAGTGATTGTGCTAATCACAGTGTATTGAAAAATCTGCACCTCATCTTCAAGTTTCAAGCGGGACATTAGATTCGCTTGTGGTCATATTTTGCTCGTTCAGCCCCACCTATTTCGAAAACTTTTGATTTTTTAGACTAGTACCTATTAGGATTTTTTGATCAGGAGGCTTTGAACTATATTTTATTGCAATTTCAGCCAATTTGACCAGGGCCGAATTTTAATGTAAATTGTGCGGGGTCCTTTATGGATATGTACCCATACAATTTTGCACACTCTTTGTTTTGATAGTATTTTTTCGAAAATTCCGCATTTTCCTAGTTAATGTAGATAATTAACTTTTTGTTTTTTATTGTGATGGCGGTTTCGCATTGTTTCGAAATCCCTAAAAAGGTACTAAAATCTTGAAAATCAACAAAGTGGCAAGTGTTTTTCTAAAAAACCAAATTGAAACAAATATTCGAGATACGGAAAAGGTCTATAACATAATTGTTTCTTTTGAAAAACTAATAGATCTACTTATTTGTTTCTGAAATTAGGTCTTTATCTCACAACTATATTTTTTGATTGAAATTTTGTAATTTTCAGAAATGCGTTCTTTACTTTGTTTATTTGTTAATTCATTATTTTTAAAAATACTGATAAAAATTATACACAAAGTACACATAAACCAGTTTATAAACTTATTTATAATTTGATCAAGAAAAAAAGAAGAAATATCTGCTTTATATATCTATGTGACTAGGGAAACTAACCGAACAGATCGGGAACTTGTATTTTTGAACTTAATTTCTCTGCTTTTTATGTTTTCGAAAAATATTATATTATAAAATTTAATTTTTAATCAAAATTTGTAGAAAAATTGACATAAAATGCAGTATTCATTTCAACAAGGTTACTTCCTAAAACACGTAAAACTCTTTTCAATTAAAGATTATTTTCTGTGTTAATAATAATTATTCTTTACGAATAGAACCTCTCGTTTTACGGATCAATACTTAGATAAGTGAACTATGTTCTAACAAAAAATATAGTAGGTAAAATACCTCTTAAATCACTGAAAAACTTTACAAATTATAAATGCCGTAATATATGTACCAATGATAACTTTATTACCGAACCTGAAATTAATTTCGCTTTATCTTTTATTTTTGAACAAAATAACATCACTCATATAAATGTTTTAAAAATACCTTTAAGCTTGAAACCATCCCATAAAGAAACTGATAAATAATTACAAACTATATATATACAAACGGCCAATAAATAAAACATGTCTAATGTTTTGTATTCCTTCGTCTTTCCGTGTTTTTCTTTGGGCAAACTTTTCTTTCTGAGTGCTTCTTGGTGTTTCAGTTTCTTCTTCCCGGATAATTCAGGGTTGAATTTTCCCCCTGAGAATCGCGATTCGATCCCCGGCTTTCCCGCTTGGGGAGCATAGTAACTCCATAAACCACCAGAGAGCGCGATTGCTGTTACGGTGCACCGTTTTACGTGAACTCGGCTTCCAAAGTCAGTACACTTTCAGACAGCGAGACGCGAGTTTAGGGGTGTGTTTTGATTAAAATATCTCTTTATTTTGTATATAAATCGCTTGTCTCCTCGCGCGTGATATTTTCAAAATCGAAGTGAATCTCAGTGTAATATTAAATTTTTTCTATTTCTGGTGATTTAGGTCTCTGTGGATTACAAGTTTTTCGACCATTTAAAAATATTCCGAAGAGTAGGTGCGTAGTAAAAAATGTACACAGTTTTATACCGAGAGTCCTGTGAACCAAAAAGTGACGAAATTAAAAATATTAGTAACTTGTATGATATTACTAAAAAATTCTTTTAGAATTATTTTCTGTACTACGTTTTAATATATTTTTATAAGACACAAAAGTATATACTAAAACTTGTTTATTGATCAAAAGGCCATGGCTACGCTTACCGAAATTTCAGTACGAATAGCTTAATTTTCTTGTACAAATTCCAACGTAAAAGGGAAGGTTCACTATTTTTACCAAAATTTCCGTACAAATAGCCGGATGTAGATACTTCGTATTTAAAAAAAAAGGAACAAAGCTTGAACTTAAAATTAAGAAAAAGTGCGGTAAACTTCGAATCTTGTTTTAACAATGGACTACTAACATTTTTTTCTATGTGTAATAAGATTTTGGTATATAGAAATAGTACGATATTGTTTAAAAAGACATTATTTCACTACTACGGCGGAATTTTCTATACACCTAACTCATTTCCATCTCGTATGGATTAGGGTAATGCCCGTAATAGTAGCACCAGCCCGATACAAACTAATGAGGGAGAGGATATCAATGTGTAACCTGTAGAGGCCCTACGTCGCAAAGCGAAAGCTCGTTTAAATAAATTCAAAAGATCAATAAGTTAAAAAGATCAATAAATAAAAAAACTCTACATTACTTGATTGTTTCCTTCACTGGTTAAAAACGAACATCAACCAATATTCTAATCTTCGTCAGATTTTCTTCAAATATTGAACTTGAAACTATAACAGGTGTTAAAACACAGTTCTGTGATATATTTGCTCCTGGGAAGATAAAATTTAATTTGAAAAGTATATTTGAGTCTTACTATTTTAAGTCTTAAGACATCGAACTCTGCACCATAGTTATCATAATTGGTTCGCTTGTTCAAGTTACGACCCACTCTCCTACATTCCACTTTTTTTTTGTCCTTACTGATTACAAATTACAATAATCGCAATAATTACACCAGTTTCTTCTTTTGCATTATTACTTTTTTAATTCACTGCAAAACTTTAAAAAATAAATCTTCTTTAATTTGTAAATCATTTTACGCTCGAGTGGTGTGAATATGGTCCAAGAGATATAAATCGATTTGACAATCTCATTGGCACCGAGCTGTCAAGCTTTCTGAAAGGTCGATATATTGATAGATAGCCTCTTCGACGTCCTATTAGTGGGCGTGGGTGATAACGTTTTGTGCTTGACAAATTATAGATCCGCGACAAATGATGCTAGCAGTTCTGAAGAGACAAAAAATAAAATAGAGATCGGAAAACGCCCTTATAATTATCGCAAAACAGGTTTCATCTTTCATATAAAAATATCAATTTTTTCCTATTTTTATTTGAAATTGTCTTTAGACACTTGAAAATAAGTTCGAGATTATTATGCTTCTAATTCGAAATTGCTGCATTCTTAAGGTTTAAATGTTTACAATTTGGAACTTATTAATAATTATTGATGTTTTATCTCTGAATCAATGAAAAATAACTAAAATGTTCGTGGATTTTCAGTGTATTGTTTGAAATCTTAGAAAAAAATGATTTTTACTGATACACTGATTCAGATTTAGAAAGCACCATTTAATATTTATCTACTTTTTACTATAAGTCTACAAATTTTATCGAAAAGATGAAAACCACTAAGAGAAATAGTGAAACGTGAAATTAATCATCAGTATAATTTTGTATACCCCAGATTAAAAAATTTTCAAGTTTTTTCAGGGTGGCCGTAGGTCAGAGAAAACCTGAAAAATAGTGAAAAGTTGGGGAATTTTATTGGTCAGGGAAAAGTAATGGGTTTTCGAGAAAAAAACTTGCAAAACTCTACGGGGAACTCCTATAGGATGGACTTTAAATTTAAATAACTGTCAAGGATGATAAATTTTAAATTAAATATGTTTCAAATTTAAATGAAATTAAATTACTTTTAAACTTTCTACTTTAGAATTGTACATTCGAAAGCTTTTTAGTCACGTCCCTATACGTTTCTTTACCATTTTTGATAAAATAATATTATAGAAAGAAACCAGTCTTATGACTTTTAGAATCTAATAGAAAATGGTTAGACTAGTTTAAATTACTTTTCAATTCTGGATTTGGAAAGTTGTTTAAATAACACTGGTTTGCCAAGACCATGGAGTTTCCTTTCGAATCACGAAAGCATATGACATACCCATCCTATATAATATATGTGAAACTTGTCCATATGTTAGGCACGAGTGAAATCAAGCAAATGATTTTCACTTGATTTCAGGCTTCCTATTTCCGTTTGTCTAACCAATTCGATCATTCCCATTTGAAATTCGAATTGTGAGGTGGCATTGGACTTACGTTGTGTCATGATACAATGGAAGTCCCACGGGCCTGCATGCAACGCCTCTGCCAGCAGCTAGCATAATCTTTTAATCTCACATGCCTTAGTTGACCTTGCTCTATCGTTGAAAAAGAAAAAACTTCCTAAACAGAGCGCGCATTTTTAATTGCAAGTAATACTGAGAACTAAATTTTTTACTTAAAAATAGCGTTAATTAGAATAGTAAATTAATACCAATTTCCTTATGTTAATTACATTTTTTTAATGAAGACGCATTGTCATTAAATTAATTAAAGGATAAACATTAGACTATTCAGGAATCTGAATACTATTTTCGGGTATTTAGCTTTTATAGTTGAAGCCCCCAAAGCTGTAAAATTTTAAGTCAGAAGTTGGAGCGTTCGGTATTGAACAATTTTAAATTAAAATGTTCAAAATTTTGTATATTTTTAAATTTGTATGGTTTGAAGGAATTCTATAATATAAATAAATTCAAAACATGTAGGATTAAACAATTTAAATTGAAAACGTTAAAACTATCAGATTGAAAATGTTGGGAAGCATATGTTTCTCTGATACCCAATTTTACGAAATTTGTTACATAAGAGCTTTTAGTTAAAATTCTATTTCTTATAATATTCTGGAAAACTTAATTCATATGTAAATTGGCTGTGCCTATACGTGTACCGAAATTTCGTTATGAAAAGCTTCATTTTTTCGGTAGACACTGCCATATAAATTAGGCATTTTTAAAATTGAAATATGTAGACATTCAAATGTTTTGAATTCTGCAAATCCTTTCAGTTTCAAATTCAAATGTAAATGCTTGCAGGACAATTACACTTTCCAATCTTTCAAATAGGGTAGGAAAGTTAAAAGTTTGAAGCCTTCCAAATTATATGATTTTCCATTGAAATCCATTTCATGAAATAATTTTGAATTAAAAGTGTTCAAAATGTAATACTTCGAATTAAAATTATTTGACATTAAACCATTTAGAATTAAAAATAAATTTAACAATTTCAGGGAAAAGCAATTTTAAACTTACAAATCAGTGACCACAATTCAATACGTTTTATTTAAAATATTTAGAATGATAAAATGTGTTAAATTTTAAGCCTTTAATATACATAGTACCTACCATTTATAATTTGAACCCTTCAAAACCAAATTCGACCTGAAGTTTTTAAAATTTTACAAATTCTAGATAAAAATGCTTGAATGTTAATAATTTAGGTCAGATGCCTTTAAAATTCTAAATTTCAAATTCCAGACCTTTAAACTAAACAATTTTTAATCTGGGGCGCTCAACATGGAAAAAAATGTCGCTAAAAATACTAAGAGTTAACATTTTTCGATAATTGAAAATATTTATTAGAAATTTATCTAGTTACTACTACTAAAATATAATACACTGAATAAATTTGCAAAATTCCTAAAAGTGCATAAATTTATGAGTACTGAGTATGATTTTTTTCTGAATTTGAGTAAAAAGAAGTTTTTTTAAAAAAAAGTATAGACTCTGCCCTTTTGCTTTTACTTTGATGGAAATATAAAAAAACTTGTTTTTTTTTTTACTTTTGTTTTGTATTGATGTCGTAAAAACAGTAATAGAGCATAATTTAGCGGACAAATCACTGATACTTGATGTTTCTTCACCTTTGAAAAACCTCGATTTTTTTGTGGCGTAATAGAAGTTTCCCATCGATCAAGGAGAGGAGATAGTAATTTTATATCCTTTTGTATTAGTAATCACACTTTTTCCTATGCAACCTGGCAGTGGCGCCAACGTACAGCTGCAATGCATGCATCCCGAGTGCACTTACAATGAACACAAGTTCTGACCCTTGACCCAGTGGACCTCCTTGACTCACGAGTTCCTCCTGAAGTTTAAATTCAAACCTTGCCCAAACCGCAATAATGATATTTGAAATATTTTTCTTTTCTCTTTTATAAGTGAATTTTATATTTTATTATTCTGGGCCTTCAAGAGACGAAACGGAAGTTTCTACTAATTTTATTTCAGTCGTAACTTTTTAATTTGCATTGAATTTTCGAAAATGAAATGACCAGAATTTATTTTGTTGTTGTGTGAGCTTTCAAATTCTACAAAAAGCGTTATGCAACTCTATATTGTTTATCTGTAAACAAGCCATTTTCTACTTAGTTTTTTTTAGTTTCATATCTGAACTAAAACAAAACTGTAAATAATTCCCATTTAGAACAGTTATGATATAATTGAAAGTCAGTTGCAATTGCAATATGGTTAAATCTGGAGCATTAGATTTCAAGTTTAGGGGAGTTTGGATTTGTTTCAAATTTTCAAATATTGGATGTTACTTAATGAGACAGCTTTAGTTTACAATTTGGTTTGCAATTTTACAATTCGCAAAATTGTAATACAAAATGCAAATAGTTTATTTTTTCTTTAATTACTGGAAACAAATTATTGTTCAAACTGATGAAAATATTAAAGAGCCATAATTAGGTTATATTAAGTATAAAAATCTCACACTCCGATTCTTCTTCCGTGTGGGCCTTAAAAAAGCTAATTAAACTTGAATGATTATAGGGACTCATTCTCGTAATGGACCTATATATAGATTATAGAGCCCAGTTATACCCTAGATTCTGGAGAGTTCATTTTAAATCCAGATATTTTCACGCGCTTCTGCTTGGTAGTTTTCTTCATTCTTCCATCTGCTTCTGCCCCTTTTCCGGTTCTCATTTCCATCATTTTTTCCTCAAAGCATCTACAACTATCTGCAGAAAAACGAATACCTTCACGGGTAATATTAACATCGGGCACCAAGCGTGACGAATCTTTTTTTTCAACTTCCGGTCGTGTTGTTGATTTTCTCTCGAGTATAGTATTTTTTTATTTTGTCCCTTGTCCATACAATCATATCATCTCATCTGAGTTATTAGAACAGCTGAAGTTTCAGCAGTCAATCCTGCTTTTTTAGTGGCGAAAACATCTATGTCTCGAAATAAAATTAGATCAATATTTTCGTTCACAACAGCCTGGCACGTATATTCTCCAGATTATAATTTTACTAATGTCAATTTTATCTAATTTCATTTGACCGAATAACAGCTTGCCCTTACTTCTATTTTTACGAATTCCCGTTCGACCTCATTTTTATTTTTTTTTTACCATTCATAATTTTTATTTTCACGATATGCCGTGTATCATAATTTTTATATTACGAAATTGAAATTTGGTGCCATTTTCATTCTTCGGAATATATAGATTGAAAATTCGGTGAACGTAGATTTTATAACAGATTTTATAATTTTGAAAGTTTTATGCATAAAGTGGTTAAATTAGAAATAGTACTGTTATACAAATACCTTAAATTTTAATTAATTAAATAATGAATTGTGTAAGCGCATAATAGTTTAACTTTTAAGCGTTGAAAAAATTTAATTGTTCAATTTCGTTTACTTAGACATTTCAATGGTTTAGTTTTAAACATAATATTTTTAACCTCTTTTACTGCTTCTACTTACAATTTGTCAGCTTGGATGCTTCCAATATTGCATTATTAGATATAAAAACTTCCCACTGATTCCAAAGGAAAAATTTTTCACTTGATTACAAATGAGTTTACAAATTTGAATTAAATTCTGTAAAAAGATGCTAATATAAAAGAAGATAATTTTATACATATAAAAATTAATAATATCCATTTTCAAAGCTTAAGAAAAGTAAAAACAATAAAAACTCAATAAAATCTCTAAATCGATTCTGATCTTCAATTTCTTGTTGTTAAAAAATTAGTTGACTAAAAAGGTACAAACTGTGTATTAATTCACCCAAACATATATCTATTACTTTCAAATTGTTCAACTTTCAAAGTTTCTTATATTAATATTTTTCAATTTGGAAAACCTAAATTCGAAATTTTGTATAATTTTATAAAGTAATCGACTATTTGAAAGTTTGATTGGTAAATTTTATTAATTGTTTTTATTTTTATTATCTTTATATATTGCAATAAAATAATTGTTTTCATTAACGTTTGTCCGAAACGAGCTGGAAAAGGGACCAGTCTTACGGCAATTCCGCAACGATAGGCAATTCGTAATTCTAAGTTTAAAGTTATACTATATTCTCAAAGGTTTACAGTATTATTAAAGCTGTTTAATTTGAAATTCCTTTAGATCAAAGTATTTATTTTTATACGTTTTTAATACTTATCATTTTCTTTGACAACCTTTCAGTTTTTGAAATAACTTATTCTGGAAGACTTTCTTTTCTTTTATTATATTTTAAACAGCGTAAATTCCTTGTGTTATTTAAACCCACAGTTGGGCTAAAGGTAATAACCTTTTTTACGAAATAAAATTTGCCAGCCACGTGACTAGACTTTTTGCCGAATCTTTGGAATCGATTTTCATTCGATCCTCTTCAATCCTCTTCCCAATTTCTTAATTAATCATCTGCTCGGGCAGATGGCACTGGCTCGAGTTTCCTGCAAGGGAAGTGTCAGCAAGGAGTTTCCTTTTCGATATCCGCACGTTGCCACGCTTCATTTTTTTGTCAGAACCAAGAAAAAGTAACAAAAAGTCTGTCGGAAAAGATACTTAAAAATGATTAAAATTATGTTATTATATAATATTTAAATCTTTATTTTATTTTGGCTTGAGGGTCTAATAAAATGCAATAAATATTACAATACGCTTAAGATGTTATAATTAGAATAAGAAAATAACATTTATGTCTCTTGTCAAAAATGGAATTTCGTCTTAAATTTAAGGTTAAGCCGATTTTCATTTGCCTCAAAGAGTCCTTTTACCGCAAGCATTATTCATTTGCTACAAATTTCATATAATGTACCGGAAAAATAATTGAGTATTTTAGCATGAAGTGACGGTCATGATAGGGTAGTTTGAAATTTCAGGAAGTTTAGCATAGTTGGTACATCTTTAAATGCGCATATATAAAACTTTTTAGGGAAAATATTCTAAACGTAAAAGTAAGTTGTAAATGAATGCAAAGTAATATTTTTCAAGTGTAGAATGGATTTGCCCAATTATATTTGATCCTTTTCTCGGTTTAAGACCTTTAAGTTTCATGAAATAAAATAAAATATAAAAAATTTGAGAATAGTGTACCAGATCGATTTGCTTAAACATAATTACGCAAAAGAATTCTGCACTTAAAAAATATTACTATTAATACATTTATGACTTTTACGTTTAGAATATTTTTTCCAAAAAGTCGTATGTATTCAGTTTTGTTGAACCCTAAAGCCAACTTCTATGAACATTCTTGAAAATTTTGGGTACTTGATTGATCCTTTATAATCTATTTCATTATTGAATTATACACTGGAAAATAGGGAGGAAATAATCAAATCTAATGGAATGCATGGAATCCAAAAGGTTTATCACCCCTTTCCTTTCTGTTGAATTTGATTTTAATGCTTTCCATTCATAGTTTTTTTTTACTCGACATAAGTTCAGGGCCCTGGCACCCGTTTTCATCCGCATTTGCTTTGGTGTAGCAGCAGATGCATCGTACAGTTTCCGTCTACCTCTCTTTTTTTCCTCTCAGACTCTCTCTTTCTCACACAATCTGTCTCTTGCCTGACTGCACCTTGCGGAAGATCGCTCTGTCCAACGAGCACAAAATTACAGGACTGCTCTATAGATGCCGGGTATGATAATGATCTTAAAAAAAGCAACATTTTTCTTCTTTATTATTTCTTAGACGTGGGGCAAAAAATGCAAACGCAATGTCGAAAATGATATATTTGAGAGTCGGTGATTTATAATGCTAAGAAATTGAATCTCGACTATAGTCCTTATTTACATAGGTAAATCAAGAGAAAAGCGATTTTTTTGTTAATTGATAATGAACAATAATTATAGAAATCCTGGGAAATTTCATAAAAGCCTGTAAAATTAAAATTCAAAATTAAAGCTCCCTTTTAAATTTACAATTGTCCAATTAAGAATATTAGTAATTTATCAAATAGATTATTACGCCAAAGTTATTCAGTCCTCCAATTTCTGCTAAAACTTGCATACTCTAGTTTTAAATCTTCAATTTCTCATCTCTTCGATAATCTATTCTTAATTAAATTTGAACCCTGAGTGCCTCTTTATCCTCCGTAATTTCCATTGTTCACTAAATGAAGAAGATTGCGAATAAAGAGAAATTTGCAGGATCGGGGATCATCTACGCCTTCTTCGTTCAAAGTGGATTAGATCCTAGTCCTCCTCCTTTCATCTTCCTTTCTCCGCTGTATTATTCTTTTTTAGTTCTTCTGCCTTTGTCTCTCTTTTCTCTTGAAACTCACCGTGATTTTCCCACCAGCTTCCTGAAGACCTAAAAGGAGAGAGAAATACACTTTGTCGAGTTGTTCAAAAAGAGGGTTTAGAGTTGAGCGTGCTGTCCTTTTTCAAGGACGAATCGATATTTTTTTAGCGATCGAAACTCTTCCGGAAGTAGCGTGGTGGAGTCATTGTTGCGTCAAGGTTCCGTTTACACTTTACATCGAATTAATTCACTTTTACATTTTTGTTTAAACGTAAAAAAGAAGGAATATTTCAATTTGACTTTTCCTGTTAAATGAGAAAAAATATGATAACAAAAATTATTAGATGTTCCAATTAAAAGTCATATAGGTCTCGGAAAGATGCAGAATTTCCATTTTGACGATAGAAAAATAGTCTTTTCATTTAAATTCCGCTCTAATTTTGCTTGTACATCTTTGTGCCACACTTCAATATAATCTCAATTTTTAAGTAATTCTGGCTCAAAATATAAAATTTAGGATTTTCATTTTTAAAATATACGGACATTATTTAAGAAGTAATTACCTTAAATATTCGAATGTCTTAAAATTTGAACGCTTAAGACCGAAAATGCAGACGCCAATCGCCTGACAAATTTATTCCAATCAAAAAGGAAAATTTTAGGTTCCATGAACGATAAATAAGCGCACACTTCAGGCTCCCTTTAATTTTCGAGAGCGGTGCGTGCTTAATAATATTGCGCACTGTACGGGTTTCTTTATGGATATACCTACGCGACTTTTATATTAAAGAGATCTGGAGGCCTGGTGCACACGTCGAATCGTTTCAATGAACAGTATCTCGAATCATGGAATCAGGACCACCAACCACGCGGGTCAAAAGTCGAATGGACTCGCGAGAATGCGAGAATTTCTGGTTCAGTGGAGCAAAAACATACTCTGTAGACATCAGACATGTTAGTCTTTTTTTATTAGTTTTCCTTTTTTCTTAAAATCGATCTATGAAAAGGTCTATCCGTTGTTTTCTCCACTTCGTAAATATGGGAAGGGTTTGTATTACCTACGGATTGTAGAAAAAGGCGACACGAAACGAATCTTTTAATTAGATTTTTTTACAATTTAATTGACGCCAGAATGATGTCAAAATTATAGTTTATGTTTAAGTGTGAAACACATGAGCCAACCCTCATAAAATTTATAATGAAAAAATCCAATACTTAGAGGAGACTATCGCCAAATAAAAACCTGAAACCCCAATTATTCTTCCCCCTCCTTTCCTTAAATAATGAGTTTCTATCTTTTCTAAACTAATTTACCCTGCCGTACTTTCATCCGAGGGGTTTGGGCTTTGGGCGCGTGCAGTCAGTTAATCAGTGGATAAACCGAAACCCAACCGGTCAAACCGAGGGGTGTGTCGACTACAATTCTTCACATCATGAGTCGCATGTGTATATGCGTATGTGTTTAAGTATGAGTGTGATATGCATCGAAACGTTATTGCTTCGTCCACATGACGTAACCCACACAAACATGCAACCACAGAAATGAAGAGAAGCCCGAAAAGAGTTACGAGTATGTGAGTACATACGTGGTGTCTACTACTTGTATATGCATGCACAGAGGAAACAGACTCATGTTTATGTGACAAATGAAGGGTGACATACTCACGTGAAATTTTAGAAAAAAAGCGCGCGCGCGCCAGTCTGTATGAGCGTGACACAGAAGCATCCTCAAAGAAACATCTGCACATTCAGGGATCTTGTGTTTCGATGTGCACCCTGGTGTTCATTCTACGCTGGACCAGTCTTTGCTGCAATGTGTACTGTGACTTGTGAGTCTGCACTAAATGCACTCCATTCTATGCCTATAATATATGGAACTCTTCACGGTCAACAGACCTGCTGAGTTGATGTGATCTTTTATAAAATGTTCTTAGAGATTTAAGAGGATATATAAAAACTCAACACATGCGTAGTTCTGTATATTATACGTACAATGCTTAAAAGAATGTGAAATATACTTAAATTTTCTAAAGTGGATAATAGAATTTTGTTGAACATTCTGAGAATTTCAAAAATACACGGAGAAAAATGGATGTTTAAATGTAGATGTTCAAAGGGTAAGATGGTCTCACCTAACATGCAGATGTTC
>JAAAKG020099626.1:0-15946 GCA_010014905.2 Druon quercuslanigerum | reverse complement strand
GAAAAAAACCTGGAATTATCAGGGAATTTTTCCCCAGGATACATTTAAAAAAATGTATAACAAAATGTTACAAAATGAAGCGTATTGAAAAAAAAGAAAGGGTAATAACAACTGCACGCGTAGCGCGCACAATGTTCTAGTTATTCACAAGAAAAACTGAGCCAACAAATAAAATCGCTAAATTTAAATCTGTTACAAAATTTTATTTTAGTAATCTCTATTTACAAGCGCTTTTATTACTAACAATATTAGTCAGTCAGTATCTCTTAAAAACGTATAAACTTAAGACTATTCTTTACACTCCTATGAATTAGTACATGATAATAGAGAGGGTCTCAACTTTTAGAGAACAGTTTTTGTGCCAATATAAATAAAAAAAATTTGAGCGTACAAATAACGAAGAACTAAAATAAAAGAAAATGTTAACTTTAGAAAAAAAAAATGAAAATTAGAAAGTGCTACTGTGGTTGAGAACAGTTTTTGAGTCATGATATATAAAAAAATATCTGTTGTGCGTAAAAATTACGAATAACTTTCAAATGCAAATACAATATTGACTTTAAAAAAAAATGAAAATTAGAAAGTGCTATTATGGGTAAGCACGTAATAATTAAAAGGTTCTCAACTTTTAGAGAACAGTTCTTGTTTCAACATAAATAAAAAAAATGATATTTTCTTGTGCGTATAAATGAAGAAGCACTGAAATGAAAATACAATATTGACTTTAGAAAGAAATAAAAAATTAAAAATGCGAAATTGCTACTATGGATGAGAATGCAATAATAGAAAGGTTCTCAACTTTTAGAGAACAGTTTTTGTGTCAGCATAATTTAAAAAAATATATTTTTATAAATAACGTAGAACTTAAATTAAAATACAATCTTGAATTTAGATTTAAAAAAAAATCAAAATTCGAAAGTGCTACTGTGGATGAGAACGTAATAATAGAAAGGTTCTCAATTTTTAGACAACAGTTTTTGTGTCAACATAAATAAAAAATATTTTTTTGTGCGTACAAATAAGGAAGAACTGAAATGAAAATGCAACTTTGAATTTAGAAAAAAATAAAAAACTGAAAATTAGAAAATTCTACTACGGATGAGAACGTGAACGAGAGAGTCTCAACTTTGAGAGAATAGTTGTTGTGTCAACATAATTTAAAAAAATATATTTTTACAAATAATGAAGAACTGAAATAAAAATACAATGTTGAATTTAGATAAAAAAAGATAATTCAAAAGTGCTACTATGGATGAGAAAGTAATAATATAAAGGTTCTCAACTTTTAAAGAATAGTTTTTGGGCCAATAAAAATTAAAAAATTTTTTTTGTGCGTACAAATAACGAAGAACTGAAATGAAAATACAATATTGACTTTAGAAACAAATAAAAAAATGGAAATTCGAAAGTGTTGCTTAGGATGAGAACGCAATAATTGAAAGGTTCTCAACTTTTAGAGAACAGTTTTTGTGTCAACATAAATAAAAAAATATATTTTTTGTGCGTATAAGTAATGTAGAACTAAAATGAAATGACAATATTGACCTTAGAAAAAATAAAAGTTCGAAAGTGCTACTATGGATGAGAACGTAATAATAGAAAGGTTCTCAACTTTTAGAGAACAGTTTTTGAGTCAAGATACATAAAAAAATATATTTTGTGCGTACAAATAAGGAAGAACTTTGAAATGTAAAAGCACAATATTGACTTTAGAAACAAATTAAAAAAATGAAAATTTGAAAGTGCTATTATAGATAAGAATTAAATTAATTGAAAGTTTCTTAACTTTTAGCGAACAGTTTTTGATTCAATATAAATAAAAAAATATATTTTTTTGTATGTGCAAATAACGAAGAACTGAAATGAAAATGCAACGTTGAATTAAGAAAAAAAAATAAAATAAAAAATTTTTTAATTAGAAAGTGCTACTATGGATGAGAACGTGATAGAGAGGGTCTCAACTTTGAGAGAACAGTTTTGGTGCCAACATAATTTCAGAAAATATATTTTTACAAATACCGAAGAACTGAAATGAAAATACAATATTGAATTTAGATAAAAATAAAAATTCAAAAGTGCTACTATGGATGAGAACGTGACAATTGAAAGATTCTCAACTTTTAGAGAACAGTTTTTGTGTTAACAAAAAATAAAAAAAAAATTTTGTGCTTAAAAATAACGAAGAACTTTTAAATGCAAAGATAATATTGACTTTAGAAAAAAAAGAACATTAGAAAGTGGCATTATGGATGAGAACGTGATCAAGAGGGTCTCAACTTTGAGAGAGCAGATTTTGTGTCAGCACAATTAAAAAAAAAAAATTTTCGTGCGCACAAATAACGAAGAACTTTGAAATGCAAAGACAATATTACCTTTAGAAAAAAAATAAAAATTATGAATTGCTACTATGAATGAGAACATAATAATTGAAAGGTTCTCAACTTTTATAGAATAGTTTTTGAGTCAACATAAATAAAAAAAATATATTTTTTTGTGCATGCAAATAACGAAGAACTGAAATGAAAATAGAATGTTGGATTAGAAAAAAAATGAGAATTAGAAAGTACTTCTATGGAAAATATCGTAATAATACAAAGGTTCTCAAATTTAGAAGTGAATAGTTTTCAAGTCAAGATACATAAAAAATATCTTTTGTGCATACAATTAACGAAGAACTTTGAAATTCAAATACAATATTGACTATAGAAAAATAATAAAAAAATTAAAATGAGAAAGTGCTACTATGGATGAGAACGTGATAATGGAGAGGGTTTCGATTTTAAGAGAACAGTTTTTGAGACAACATAAATTAAAAAAAATCTTTGGGCGCAAACAACGAAGAGTTGAAATAAAAAGACAATGTTGACTTAAGAAAAAATGCTACTATGGTTAAGTACGTGATAATAGAGAGGGTCTCAACTTTTAGAGAATAGTTCTTCAGCCAACATAAATAAATAAAAAAAATATTTTCTGTGCAAACAAATAACGAAGAACTTTCAAAAGAAAAGACGATGTTGACTTTAGAAGAAAAAAATGAAAATTAGAAAGTGCTACTTAAGTACTACTTTTCGAATCAATAACGCGTCTTGCTTCTCCAACCAAAGCGTGTAATGAAGGAGTCGCCCTATCGGTGGGATAATGTATATCGAACATAGCTTTTTGCATAAAAAGCCATAAGCTGTGACAGCTTTCTGGAAAATCACAGTGAGCTGCGTAATAAATTTTGTAGGAAAATTCAATCGCATTCAGGAGTGATGAGACTTCATATTTGATATCGTCGACTGCCACATATGCGGCTTTTACGCCCATAACTGATCCCACGCCCACTGGTGTTGGGTGCAATGTTCGTCCGATTCTTTTGAGGTCTTCACTTTTTTTCTTCAGGGTTGAATCAACATCCGCAGCTGACTGTAATCATTCAAAAAAAAAAAATCTTTAAAGTTACAGTTCCTTTGAAAAACTGTTGAATAAATTGTTGCACATTGGTAACATTAAAAAAAGAAGGGCGTGTTACGTCACAGTCTCTTATGTGGGGGGAGTGGTTTTCTAAACCGACTATGTAAAATTTTTAATTTATGAATTTTCTGCTCCATTCACTGTGTGTATCAAAAATTCTAAATAAATGAGTTTACTTCACCATAAAATTCATTTGTTAATGTTGCTAAATGCACAGGCTGACAAAAAAAAGTTGTCTGCACGAGACAAGCGACTAGGCTACCCTTATCGACTTTGAGCCACTGAATCCGAATCTTGCCTCAGAATTTCTACTACACAGTTTTTCCCTAGATGCATAAAGTAGGGAAAAGCCTAGGGATTTCTGGTCACTCTAGCCATACAAAAAACTTGTCTGCACGACACAAGTGATTAGGCTACCCTTATCAATTTTGAGCCGCTGAATCCGAATCTACTCATAAAATGGATCTTTTCAAATTGGGAGCTAAGTTCACGCCCCCCACACTTTTCGAAAAATCAACTTTTTTTTAGAGTTTTGTGTAGCTTTGGCATAGTTCTAGAGTTCCTGATACTTATTGAAAATAGTACCCAAAAATTAGACCAAAATTTGTTTTTCAAAAAATAGAGCTAGCCCCCCACTTAAAAAAAAGAACTGTCTCTTTAATATTCCTGTGCTTCCAAAATAGTTCTAGATTTCTACAACAAAATATTTTCGAAGAACTTGAACACTCGAAAGTTACAAAATTTTGAAAATTCCAAAATTTCAGAGAAATTTTTCGAAACAGTTCCAGGAGTTCTGATCAGAGTTCTTGTAGCCCTCTGAATATTTATAGAAAAAATTCTAATAACATTCTTCAAAAATTTAAGAATTTCAGGAGTTCTAATCAGAGTTCTGCTAACCTTCTGAATAGTTCTAGAAAAAGCCTAATAAATTTTTTTCTATAAAATTAAAATCCAAAAACCTAAAACAATTTACACATACCCAAAAATGTTGAAATTACACATTCTAAGAATTTCAGGAGTTCTGGTGCCCTTCTGAATAGTTTCATAAAAAAGTATAATAACATTTTTCCATAAACTTAAAATCCAAAAACCTACAAAACTTTAAACCCAAAAATGTTGAATTTTAAAATTGTAGGTTACGTGTAAAGTACAGTCGGTTTTTGGATTTTGAGTTTATTGAAAAATTTATTAGACTTTTTCGTTAAACTATTCAGGGGGCTACCAGAACTCTCATGGGAACTCGGAATTTCAAAAACTGTTGGGTATGTGTAAATTTTTGTAGGCTTTTGGATTTTAAGTTTATTGAAAAAATTTATTAGACTTTTTTGTAGAACTACACAAAAGGATATGAGAACTCTGATCAGAACTCTTGGAATTCTCAAAATATTGTATTTAAATTTTTTCGGTATTTGTAAAGTGTTGTAGGGTTTTGGATTGTAGATTGATCGAAAAATTATATTAGAATTTTTGTCGTGTACTTCAGCGAGCTGCCAGGACTTTCATCAGAACTCCTGAAACTTTTTCGAAAAATTTCTCTCTAGAACTCTAGAACTCTTTTGGAAATACGGGAATATTAAAGAAATAGTTGATTTTTTTAAAGTGGGGGCAAGCTCTATTTAAAAAAATGGGTCTATTTGCTGGGAACTAATTTCAATAAGTATCAGGAACTCTAAAACTATGCTAAATCTAAATCTACTTAGAACTCTAAAAAAAGTTTATTTTTCAAAAAGTGTGAGGGAAAGTGAACTTAGCCCCTATTTTGAAAAATTCATTTTTAGAGTATTTATAAGTCGGAACTAGTTCTAAAAGTTATCAGGAAGTGCAGAACTCTTTAAAATAATGTCAGAACAAAAAAAAAATAATAATTCGAAATTTTGAAAGTCAGGGGCCAAGTTCACAGGCATGGAATTGTCCTTGATTTTTTTTAAATCTTGAAAACCTGGAAATCTCGTTAAATTTTTCACGAAAACCTTGAATTTCAATTTTTTGCAGTAATTTTATTGAAATGTGAAGAGTAATGAGACTATTATGAAAGAAAGATCTCATTTAAAAAAATCTTGATATTAAATAGATTTTTTTTATAAAGATATAATTTGACACTTTTTTATTACAGAATAAATAAAGAGATTTCAAGGCACTTTTTGTAGACTGTATTAATTATCTTATAGATTGCAAAAAACAGACTTGCATATTGTGAATAATTCTATAAGTTTTTAATTTCTTCTCTGCTAATATAGAATATTGAAGTATAAATAATTTATACTTCAATATTCAACATTACAACCACAAAATTATTTTGTTGTGGTATTCAACTTAAAAATTATAAAAATTATTATTTGAACATTTCGATGTTAAATAAATATTTCACAGCAATTTTACATAAGAATTTTAAAATATTTCAAGCATTTAAAGAAGAATAGTACACCAGTTATAAGGATTTTAAACAATTTCACAAGTATTTCAAAGATTTCATAAAGATTCAAAAAGGTTTCAAAAAATTTCATAAAGTTTTGTTAAATTACAAAGCTTTCATGGACTTAAAAAAGTTCAACAGGGGTAACATAAAATTCCAATAAAATTTTTTTAAATTAAAATAAAATTGGAATTAAAATTTGTTTAAATTAAATTAAACAAGTTTCAAAGATTTCTAAACATTGTTAAATTATTTAAATGATATAATCATTTTTTAGAATGGTTTAAAGGATTTAACAAAGATTTTAAATATTCCAGTTTCATAGTGATTTCAGAAGATTTGAAAAATTTCAGAAGATTTGAAAAATTTCAAAAATTGTGTAGTACACCAGATTTCAAATATTTCAAGACATTTCAATGATTTTAAATGATTTCGAAAGGCTTCAACCAAATTTACGAGATTTCAAAACATTTTAATGATTTCAATTCTAAAAGATTTCTCAAAGATTCTATAAAAATTTTAAGCTTTCACTAAGGTTTGTAATACTTAAAAAAATTCCAAAAAATTCACAAAAATTTTAAAAGATTTCACACAGGCAACTTATGTTCACAAAAAATTAAGGATTTTTATATTTATGATTCGGTATACTTTCTTAACTGTTGGCTAATAAAAAATGACATGGCTAATTTTTTGCATGTATATAACAAACGTTCATTTCATTATTTGATGGAAAAAAGGAAACCTGGAAAATATTGCTTTCTTGACCTGGAAAATTTTCAGGATGTAAAATTTGTTTCGTAAACTGAATTTTGCAGGCTTTTAAGAAAATTAAAAAAGCACATAAGATTCATGCAAACACTAAAATGATTACTTGGTGATGAATGCTAAAAGAAAATTGAAAAAATATCACAAAGCATTTTTAATTATTTCCTAACATTTTTAAAAAGTGTATATATTATTTTGAAGCAAAATCTTGCAATTTGGCCATTTAACATAATCTTAGACAAATTTTCGTATGTTTAAAAGATTTTTAGAAGTTTTGAAACGATTTTGTAATGTTTAACGGAAATGAAAAAAATTAAAATAATTTTTTATTTAGAAAAATTAATTTTCAGAGTCTAGTTAGAAAAATTTCAAAAATTGTAAAAAAAAAAAGCTGAAGGATTTTAAAGGCAATTTCTAAAGATTAGAAGGTTTAGAAGGTCTAAGAAAATAAAAAAAATAAAAGAATTTTCTTAATATTAGCATGCAAATTTTAAATGATTTTTTATTTTGATAAATGAAATTTAAGAGAAAATAAAAAAAGGTTTTGCACGAGTAAATTCCGTAAATATTTAGCAGACTTGAAGAGCTTTAAGAAGAGTTTTAAATTTTGAAAGATTTTTAGAGATTAAGATTTTTAAAGATTTTAAAAATAAACTTTACGAGATTTAATAGAATTTCGAAAAGTTTCAAGAGAATAATTTTTTTTTTAATTGCCTGGTCAAAGTTAGAAGATTATAAGGGAATTTTTTACAGGAATTTTAAACGTTTCAAATTGAATAAGATATATTACAAAATTTGGAAAAATTACCCAAAATTTATCAAATATTTCTTGATTTCTTCCAAAATTCTAAAAGTCCGAAACATCTTTTACTCGACTTTTTCCTAATATTTCTCACAATCCTATACAATAAAGAAATTTTTTAAATCTTCTAGAATTTTTTTTGACACATCTGAAATATTCAAAAATCATTTCTTAATTTTTCTGAAGAGTCTTATAAAAATTATATTTATATGAATTTAAAAACAAACTAACAACAACAACTTAGTTTCTTATTCTGAATTCTGAGAATTTAATTTCAGTTGGAATTAAAGTGTTAAAAATATTTTAACAAATAAATAGTTATTTTGAAATGTTTATGTTATATTATTATTATTATTATTATTAATATTATTTTTTATTATTTATGATGTTAACAAAAGTTTGAAAATGGTAAATTTCAAGTTGTACTTACATTATGTAACTTCAAGATTTGTATTGTTACATCCAAATATTGTTTTAATTATTTATACACAATATTGCATATTTAAATTTTTTTTATATTTTAAAGAACGTCTATTATAAGTAACGGCGGTGAGGGTGAATGCTTCCTAAAAGATTTTTTTAAATTTCCAAAATGAATAGAAAAGATTCGAAACCAAAATTTTTGAAAAAATTCGAATCATTTTAAAAGATCTTTAGAAATTTCAAAAAATTCCTAAATGATAAAACATTTCAAAAAGACTCAAGATAATAAAAAAATATCTTAAGATTCCTGGGAGTATTTGAAAAGATTACAACACATTACAAAAGATTTCCAAAATTTTCAAAAATTAATCCGCAGGATTTTAAAACAATTTAAGGAACAATTCGAGTAATCTTAAAAGGTATTTCGGAATTTTAAAAGTTCTTAAAAGATTAAAAATGATTTAAAACTTCGAAAGATTTCCGTAAATTGTTAAAATATTTCAAATAAAATTAAAAAATTAAAAATATTTGAACTTCAAAAAGTCATAAATATGTTTTAAACTTATTCTAAGTTTTCCTTTAATTTTATAAATTCCTGTAAAATAAAAAAAATGGTTAGAAATTCTCTAGATACTTTTGCCACATATCTGAAATCTTTAAACATCTTGTTAAATTTTCTCGAGAAACCTAGAAGAATGATATTTATACAACCTTAAAGATAATAAGAAATTAAACGGAAAATATAAATAATTATTTCAAACTTTTATTTTCTATTAAAAATTCTTTTTCCCTTAAAGTTGTAATTTGCAAATTTTTTTTTACTGAAAATACTGGTTAAAAATTACTGGTTAAAAATTGAAAAATGTTCTTCTTGAAACTTCGTCCTTTTGGTTTAAAAATTAATTTCTTTTGGTAGACGTTTAATCATTGTTAGTTAAAAATGCAACTGATTGAAAAATAAAAATAATTTTTGGTTGAAATATCAATAATTTATTATATTTTTCGTTAAAAATTCATCTTGTTGTTTAAAAAGTCAAGTACTTGGTTGCAATTTGTACTATTTCGTTAAAAACTCCTGTTTTGTTTCTTTCTAATTGAAAATAACTTATAACCTTAAAATTTAACTTTTCCACTTTTAGTTAATCATTTCTTTTTTAGAGGTTGAAAATTAAACTATTTAGTTGAAACGAAACTATTTTTGGTTGAACTTCATTTTTTTCGTTGAACATTGGACCAGAAGTTCGACCAGACCGTGTGGCCTAATGGATAAGGCGTCGGACTTCGAATCCGAAGATTGCAGGTTCGAGTCCTGTCACGGTCGACAATTTTTTTTATACTTCTACCTTAAACACGATATTTAATGATAATATATATAAAAGTTTTTTAATTTATAACACTAAATAAGCATTTTTCGAAAAAATGAGTAAAACTATATTTTTTTATTTAAAAGAAACTAATTTAAGATATGCCAAGTCAAAATTTCAACAAAACAAGTTCATTTTTGACTAAAGAGAATTAATTTTCAACGAAAAATGTAATACATAATTGATATTTCACCCAAAAAATATTTTTATTTGAAATAAAACGCACTTGAATTTATTCTAAAAAAAATTTTTTAACAGAATACTTTAATCCTGCACCATAAAAATCCTCATTTGTAACGGTTATATTTTATAAAAAAAATTTTATTCAGTTTTTTTTACTTGAAAATATGAGTTTTCTACGAAATTGATTAATTTTCTGCCAAAAAATACGAATTTTCAACAAAATAGTAGAATTATTCACCAAAGCAGATTAATTGAAATAAATAAATAAATAAATAAAGATTTCGTATAAATATTTTGAAAAAAATCTTATTTGTTCATAAACATTTTTTAAGATTTGAGATATATCTCGAAAAACTATTTTTTTTTTTACTTGATCTTACAAATATTAGGGAAAATTCGAATATAAAATATATTTACTTACTTACTTTTGAAATCTTTTGAATTTTCCTCAAAAATTAATTTTTCAAAATAAGAAGTCATTAAAAGTTTTTCTAGGAATCTCCAGAACATTTTTTTATTTTTTTCAAGCCTTTCAAACTCTTAAAAAGCTTCAAAAATTGCTTTCGACATTTTCAAAAATTTAAACTTTGATTTAAAAACCATTTATAAAGCTTTTGAACCTTTTTTAATATCTTTTAAAATTATTCGAATTTTTCCAAAATTTGTCTTAAATTTTGCCAATTTAAAGAGATTGCCCCGAAATGTTCCAGATTCTGTTTTGAAAATTTTGGAAAGCTTTTGAAACGTTTTAAAATCTTTTTAAATCTTCAAATTAGTTTTAAAAAATCATTTAAAGTTTTACTATAAATTATGAGAAAAATATTTTATTATTGTGAAATCTGTCATAAAGTGTATTATTAACAAAGTAATTTCACATTTATTATTAAATTAATTACATTGTAATTTTAATTATTCATATTAATATTAAAACTTAAAAATATTTTAATTAAAAAAAAAATAGTTAATTCCTCAACCAAAAATATTTTATTTTAAAAACAAAGAGTTGTAATTTTAATTAAAAAAAGATTCAATTTCTACCAAATGGGATTAATCCTCAAACTAAAAACGAACAATTTACAAAATAACTTTTGCATTTTCAAGCAAAAAAGATTTTTCAGTAAAAAAAATTAGGTAAATAATTATAATTGTTCGGGAAAAATAATGTTTAATATATGATAAAAATTTCGAATTAAAAATGTTTTTAAATTATTTTATACATTTTTAAAAGTCTACAAATATTTGCAATCTATTCAAAACTTCTAAAATTCCTAATTATGTTTTAAACTGACCCAAATAATACCGAAAATTATTTTCAAATCTTCGAGATTCGTTTTTGCCTATTTTGGAAATATAGTTTTGTTTAGACTTTTTTTTTAAATCATTTCAAATTTTAAATCTTTTTCAAATAAAAAAAACTTCTAAATATTTTCAAAAATGATTCAAGTTTCTTAAAAAGCTTCTTAATTTTTTACTTTAAATCTTCAAACAGCTACATTTGGTTTGAAATATTTTCTAATTTCTACTTATTTTATAATCTTTTAAAAGTGTTTAAAACGTCGAAATATATTTTGAAATAATTCAAAGTTTTGGTAACTTTTTTGTCAAAAAATTTTTTTATCAAACATGGAATTGTTGAATTTTCAGGTAAAAAAAATAATTTTGAACGAAATAAATGAATTAACAACAAATTTGTTAAATTTTCACACAAAAAGACGAATTTTTGACCAAGAAGATTAAGTTTTTAACAAAAAAGACGAATTTTGAACAAAATATATTGTCAAGAAAATTATTTAAATTTAAAGTCAAAAAGACAGGTTATCTATAAAAAAGTCAATTTTTTAACCCAAAAATATCAATTATTAAACAAAAAGGTGTATATTCAACAAAATAGTTTTATTTTTTACTAAATTTTTGAATTTTCAACTATAACAATTATGAATTCTTGAAAGATTTTTTTTTAAAGTAGTATAACTTTATGTCTTACAATCGAACAATTGCATTGTTAACCAAAAATGATACATTTTTAAACAGGAATGATAAATTTCTACCAAGAAAGACGAATTTTCAACAAAGTACATAAGTTTTCAACCAAAAAGTTGAACTTTCAACTAAAAAAGATAATTTTTTAACGAACTAGTTAAGTTTTTAACTTAAAAATATAACTTTTTAACCAAATATGGAGTAGTTTAACTGTTAGTTTAAATGAAACTTTAACTAAAATAATTAATTTTCATCAAATTAATTAAATTTTAACCACTAGTAGTAAGCCCTGATTTAGGGGGGAAAAATTAAGAGAGTGTTGTACTGGTTAGGACAGCACGTTTTTGTCAATTTCTTTGCACTGGTGCCACCTGTGTAAAGAAAGGGAGAAAAACGCGCTGTCCCAACCTATACCGTGTCCCAGCCTATACAGTCTATTCTCGGTTAGGTACACGGATAGAAGTTAGAGCCGCTCACCCAACACGTACAATTATCGCGCCAATCACACAGTAAACAGCGCCACTTCTGTTTAGTAGAACCGCTTCACTGATTCGGGAGAGCCATTACCCCGAACAGAACGAACCGTTTAACCCACAGTATTGAGTATTTTCATTCAGCCATGAAATTTCAAAATAGCCGAGGCCCTGTAGGGAGGCACTCGTGTTTTATGCACTGAAACGCATGCAATGTAATTTTCGAGAATAAATTTATTGCTTTATTTAAAGAAAATAACAGTTGCGTGTTTGATTGTGGGTTGCGTGGAATATACAATCTGCTCTTAAACGGCACAAAAGGCGAATAAAAAGGGTAAAAAATATAGCAAAAACATTTTTTAAAAATGATATAATGAACGTAGGAAAAAACATGAATTTTTTTAATTTCTTTCTACATTTATTCTATCACTTTAAAAAATTTTTTTGCAATATTTTCTTACCCTTTTTATTCGCCTTCCATGCCGTTTAAGAGCAGATGGTATTCTCAAAGCTGCGCCCACAACATAACCTAAATTTTGGCAAGGAACACTGTTGGTTAAACGGTTCGTTCTGTTCGGGGTAATGGTTCTCCCGAATCAGTGAACCCGTTCTACTAGAAAAGACTGTATAGGTTGGGACAGCGCGTTTTTCTCCCTCTCCTTGCACAGTTCTGCGCTTGCGCAGTTTAAGAAAATATATCACTTACGTTTCGGAGCGACTAATCTCCCCAAGTTTGGGGTAACCAGTGCCCCGAATCTGGAGCAGACGCCGCACCAAACCGAAGTAAAATTATTAATTACTTTCTCTTACAGAAATGTAGATGATGAATGTGTCTCTCCGCTCGCTAGATGTCATTTTTCGTGTTTCTTCTTGATCATCATTTCTTCGCTTTCTGCGTCCACACGGTACTAAATAGGGAAGCAAGAAGAGAATAACTCCGTCCTGTTGCTCTAAAAATGTACAGATAAAATTTGATTTTAATCTCGGTTTTAATCAAAAGCATAAAAAATATGACTTTACAGACACGTTTTTAAATAAAAAGACATACCAGGAGTTAAAGAAGGCAGCAAATGAACATAAGCTTTATCATCCAATGTTTTTATCGTTTTGCAGGCTTGAAGCTTTGAAATCAGATGAGGTTTTAATAGATTCCACGACTCGGTAAAATTGAAAGGTTTCTTCTTGTAAAGTCGATCAAAGTCGCTTTGAATCTGTAAGCCAGAATAATATATAACTGCAAAATAATAAAAATAAACTTCTGACAAGAATTTTGAAAAGTCACTACATTTCTGTAAGAGGCACTTTAAATTAGTGTCAAGGATAATAAATTTGAAATTTTGGGCTACCTTAATATAATGCTCTTGTTAATAATTGATTAAGCCTAGCTTTTTTGGTTATAAATTTTGTTTTTGGTGTTGACAAATAATATTTGTAATTGAAAAGTTAACTGTTCCAGTTTAAGATTCATCATTTTTGGAACTATTTCATTTTAGGCTGAAAATTGATTTTTTTCAAGTTGAAAATTCAATTATGTGGGTAAAAATTGAACCACTTTGTTAACTTTGTTTGTTAATCTTTTGAGTGAACAGTTTTGACTTAAATGTTCAAGAATTTGCTTGACATTTTTTTCTGTCTTGACAAAAAAATCTTCATTTGTCGAAAATTCGCCCTTTTAATTAGAAAATTGAAAACTAATTTCCTTCCTAATCCGAATTACTGATTCACAATTTATTTAAAAATTCAAATATTCCATTCACATTGTTTTTATTGAAAATTTATTTTTTTTTGCTTTAAAATTCCATTCTTTTTTCTAAATTTGTCTTTTTTGTTAGCAAATGCATTATCTTGATTGAAAATTTTTTGTTTTGGTTAGGAATTCATCTTTGTGGGCTGAAAGTTAAATTATTTTGTTAAAAATGTTAAAAATTTAATGTTTTTTTATTCAACTGTTAGGTGGGGAATTTAAGTATTTTGATAAAAATTATTTTTTTTGTTAAAATATAAACTATGTAATTTTTTGTTGAGAATTCATCTTTTTGTTCTAAATGCAACTACTTTTAGTTGTAAATTCGTCATTTTTGACAGGAAAGTCGTCCCTTTGGACTCAAAATTCACATTTTTTGTTATGAATTAAAGTTACTTTTTTGTTTAAAATTCTATCATTTTGTTGAAAATTAATCTTCAAGGATTGTTAACTCAACTTATTTGATTGAAAATTAAAATTAAATTAACTTAAAATTGGATAAATCCGTTAAATTTAAACCAATTATAATTTTTTTAAACTCAATATACAGGGAAGTGTACTAGCTTTAATAAAATCAACAAAAAAATTATTGGATTCAAAAAATTTCAAAAAATAACTTTAAAATTTAGTAATTTTGCACTTTCTAATTATGTTATAAAGCCTTTCATGTCGGTATAACTGGATTAATATTCTGATTTTATTCCATAATTTTTTTAAAACAATATACACAAAAATAAAGTTTTTTCACAATTTTTGAAATTACTACTATCCGAAAAATCATTCAACAATTTTTATGTTTTTAAGGAATTTAAATGTGTTTCCCTCGATTTTATCAGATTTCCAAAAATCTCAGTAATTTTAAAGGATTTTACAGGATTATAATAAGATATTTTTAATAATTTCCCTGATCTAAGAGGATTTTATAGAACTTCAAATATTTATTTTAAAGATTTGAAGAGATTTAAAAATATTTCAAGGTGCGTCGCGACATTTAAAAAATGTTGAAAAATATTCTTCCACCCTGTTTTAAATCTTTGGAAATGTCTTAATTTATTCGAAAAGAGTCCAAGAACTCTTAAAATATTTTAAAATATGCCAAAGGATTTTTTAAAGAATTTCATTGGATTTCACGGGATTTTATCAAATTTCTGTGAATTTCAGTAATTTAAAAAGATTTTAAAGGATTCGAAATATTTTAGGGAATTTACAAGGATTTCAATGATTTTAAAACTTCTTAATGAGATATTTTAATCAATTTATCAGAAATTTGAGAGATTTGATGTTTAAATCAAATTTCAAAGAATTTATTCATAATAATTGAAGGGTTTCAAATGATTTCAAAAGATTCTAAATGAGTTTTAACGGATTTTGTGGGATTTTTATAAAATTTCCAAAGATCTCAATAATTATGAAGAATTTTAAAGGCACGACCTCGAAGGATTTAATAGAATTTCAAGAAAGATTTGACCAAATTTGGCGGGATTTCAAGTGATATAATATTTCGCTAAAATTTCAAAACATTTACTTGCAAGAATTAATAGATTTTCAAATATGACGAGGAATTTTAGTAGATTTAACAATATTTGAAAAGATTTATAAGAAATTCTAGACGATTATATCATTTTTCCAGGATTTCCGTAATTGTAAAAAATTTCAAAGGCTCCCAAAAATGTATTTTAATACATTTTCCAGAATATCAAAGAATTTCATAATATTTCAAGGCATTTCAAGGAATATCATAAGATTTTATAAAATTTTCAAATTTTCAAATTTTTTTTTATTGTTTTCAAGAATTTGAAGAGGTTTCAGAGGATTTTAAAGATTTTAGGTAGTAATAATAGGTTCTAAGGAATATTCAGTAGCTTTAAAGAGTGTTCAGGGATTTCAAAGAATTGGGAATATTTTATGGTATTTGAAAGGATTTGCAGATTTGAGGGAGTTAAAGAGTTTGCATTTAGAAGCTTAAGAAAATTTCAAGGAATTTTGAAGGACTGGAAATATTTTAGGTTTTTTTAAAAGGAGGTTCTCAGAGGATTTCATAGAACTTCAAACATTTCAAGGAATATCATGAGATTTGATGTAAAGGCCGTAGCAACATAGCATGGTCTGGGTGCCCCCGCTCGGATGTGATCCATATTTCGAGGGCAAGTGGCTACCCCTATAAGATAAATTTACCTCAAGTATCAACTAAACGAAATTTTTTTTGAGAAAGTTATAAACAAATTTTGAAAAATTTAAAAATTCAATTTTCTTGAAAACGGCTTTCCCGATCATGATGGTCAAAATATATGTTATAGAGGGTACTAAGGGAGTTCCGAAAAAAATTCAGTAACCAATTCTGTT
>JAAAKG020099615.1:0-15946 GCA_010014905.2 Druon quercuslanigerum | reverse complement strand
AAATTATTTTTGAAAAAAAACAGAGGGGCGCCCCCCCCCCCAAAAATTAAAAAAAGGGAATTTTTTGACCTTTTTTAAATTAAATGCCCTTTAATTGGGACCCCCCCCCCCCCCCCCCGACATGAGACGTTGGCAAAATTTAAGGATGTGACCTACAATAATTCGGTGACTATTCACAGTTGTACGACAAGTTCTATTACAAGACATTCTACACTTTGTAATAACATTTCTCTACTTTTCTCGAAAAATATTGGTTTTTTCAGAAAAACGTTATAATTTAAAAAAGGTGTATTTTGAGTTAATCCAGAACTTTTGTTCGCAGCTTTTTTTACGATGTCATTATTTATTCATATCAACGCAAAAAACTATGATTTTTATCAGTTTTTCTACGTTTTCATCATAAAAATCAATCTATCAATTTACCTTATAAATTTTACTTTCTAAATACTAAATTGCAAAGATTTTTCTAAACTTCATATGCAACTGTCTGCGAAGGAAGGAACCTAATGCGCCGTAGCTGCATTTTGCAGTAGGAGCGATTGAAGACGCGGCCCAGCACAGGAACTCAATAAGAGGCCTCACTTGGCAGTTAAATAAAAATTGAATTCTTTACATATAAGAATAATATTTTTAATGATGAAAGAACAAACAAAAAGGTATAAAAACTGAAAATCTTATTTTTCCGCATTAGTTCTCTTTCTTTATGGACGGTCATATACACGTAAAAAATGTTTCGGTTTATTACCTAGAATTCTTGCTATCCCAGCTATAAAGTATCGATGAATTTCGTCTTCCTAAATAGTTAGCTGTATTGAACAGATTTTCTTGCAGACAAAATATAGGTACAATACCTAGAAAATTTAGATGTGATGCCTATATTTCTATTGCTAAACAAGTATAGGTGTTACACCTAAGCAGGTTCAGCTAGACATTCTAGGTGAAAAACATAGTTACACTTGACAGCATATCTCACTGCGTTTTCTGGCTGAAGTGCCTATAATTTTTCTAGCTAATATGCCTATATATTTCTTATTATGATGACGCTAAAATATAACAACCATATGCATATAAATATTTAAATCATTATTTATGTATTAGTTGTATACATGACTCAACAATTAAAAATCCTAAATTGAAAACAACAAGTTATAATCAATACATATCAAAATTTACAATAGGGCGTATCGAAAGAAAGTTATAAAATTTGTTTTGAGGTTTTTTCGCTCAATGAGAAAAGAATACTCACTTACCTTTGAAAAATTCAATATAATTTTCGAGGTTACAGCTGATCAAAACATCACTTATTTCCGTAATTGTTTCCATCATTGTCGTTGAATTACTGTTTACATTATTCATTTTTCCACTCCCACAATCCACAAGACACGAGGCACGAATTTCTTGCACTTACGGAAGGGCCGGGCGTTAGTGTTGCGCGCATTAATGCAAAGCGGTAATTATAGCTATAAAACTAATTTTACAATTATTTTAGGTTAGAATTTTTATTAAATAATAAATATTTTCATCATGAATTGATAAAAAATTATTTTGAGTTCATGTTTACTGCAAATATAAGTTTTTAATGTTACAATACACGCTTTGCCACATAACCTAAATTTTATAGGTGGAGCAATATAGCTGTTGCGTCTAAACGGATTAGTTGTACGAACAAACTGCTTATAAGAAATATGCTGTTTGATCATGACTGCTAGAATGTTTAGCAAATGAGGATAGAATTATCTCCCAAATTTTCTGGCTGCAGGAGACAGACGGTTTATATATCTTACGTATCTAAATTGCAGTTCTGCCTAAACTTTATTGCAAATTACGCAATATTTCCCCAGCAATATATTTCTAGCTGTAACAGGTTTAACATTTTTTTCAGTGCATGTTAACATAATGTTCATAATTTATACATGATATAAAATTAACAGATTTAATTCTTTCACGAGCCTTCATTATAATAATAAGGAGGTTTGTTGGGTTTCAATCGAGTGCAATACTACCAATCTCGCCGACATTTCGTGAACATGGCAGTTCACTTCAGATCAGGCCTGAAGAAGTGAACTGCAATTTTCACAAAACGTCGGCAAAATTCGTAGTTTAGCACCCGATTGAAACCCGAAACACATCCTTTAATGATATATAATTATTTTAACATGATTCATCAATAGATATCTTGAATTTGACTACAATACGAGGTCACAAAAATTAGGTTACAAAAAGTGACTGGAAAAAGAGCAGAACGTACAAGGTAGGAAAAACAAATAAGTAAAGAACAAATTCAAAAATGATTTTTTCTGCACATGAAAAATGTTTTCGGGTGAAAAAAGAAAGGGTGCTAAGTTAACACCGAGGTCTTTGCTGACCAAACAGATTTTGAGAGGTGGTTAATCCTCGCTGTAATTAAAGCATTCTGAAAGAAGATTATACAAATTTATAGATTTATTTATAATTTTAAGATTCTAAATTTATGAATTCGTGAAATCTCAAATTCATCATTTTTGTATAACCTTTTTCAGAGTACTGTAATGATAAAGAGGAGTATCCATGCACTTAGCAATACCCATCCTCCGCAGCATAGTATACATGTTCCTCGTCCAAAACCTGTACGAAGATATTTAAATAAAAAAACGGATGCAAGTTCTGCAACATGTCAAGGAAGTTATTGCTCTCATAGATTATTTCTAGATTTGTGGAAAAATCTTTACAACTGGGACAGTTCAAGATAATAAAAATAAGAAACTATAATAAGATTTTCTCTGTCTGGCTAGCTTATTGCAGTGTATTAATAAAACGTATTAATGAATCTTTAGATTGATGTAAACTTTATAAGTTGGAATGTGTCATTTATTTGATAAAAGTCGTAATATATGTACTAATTTTGGTAGACTCGGTGAATACGGATTAGAATAAACATGCGGTCGATCAACCGTTGAGGAAAAAGTACATGGATCCGAAAAGAGTGTTGGAAGCAAAAACGAGAAGTTTTTCGGTCAGACTTCTTTATTCATTATAATAATATGAACGGAGGCATGTCAGTAGTAGAATTAAGAGGGTAATTTGACTATAAATGAGAAATATGAAAATTTTGGTAAAAAGGCGGAATTTCTAGATTTATGAGTAGGGAAATTTTAGATGCGCGAGCACTATGAGCAGAGCCTTACTCGTATAAACTTCACGGAGAACTTTGTTTAGTGAAACATGTAAATAAGATGTGGCTTAATGTAAGGTTTAGCTAAAGCGGATTTGTTTATCCCAATCGTTTTACAAAGGACCCCGCACAAAACCAATGGAAAAAATTATTCCGTCAAATTGGCTGATCCTTTAAAAAAAGATGTTCTCGGCATACCGCACAAAGTCCCCTTGGGTACAACAAAGTCCTATGATGATTTTCCAAACTATTGGGCCTAGAATTCGAGGATTTTCAAGTATCGAGGCGCCCCAACCATGGTGAATTTTTGCATTTCTTTAAAAATCTCTGAAAATGTTACTACGGGATTTTTTGGGGTCGCTGATTACGAATCTGGGGTCACTTTATGTGTACAAGGCCACTTCAGCCCCAGAGATACCCCAAAGGACCCCAAGGGGCCCCGGAGAAAGTTAACTCTTGCAATGTAATGTAATTTTTGTAATGCAATGTATCGAATTCTAGGCCCAATAGCTCGGAAAATAATCATAGTATTTTGTTGTACCCATGGAAAATTTGGTTCGGCATGCCGAGAACATCATTTTCTCAAAGTATCAGCCAATTTGACGGAATTTTTTTTCGCATTTGTTTTGTGCGAGGTCCTTTAGGCGCTAATTTCAGTTTTGTGGTGAAGTGGATGCACATCGATATATGCACTGAGTGCAATATATTAGGTTCGAATATTTACCGATTAGAATTAATCAGCAGTGGATCCTCTGTTGGAAAAAATAAGGTGTATCTAAAGAGACTTTTCGAAGTAAAAAGGTGGAGTTTCTGTGTCACGATTCTTCAGTCCATCAAATAATATGAACGGAGGCATGTATGTAATAGGATTGAGAGGATAGGTTAACTATACATAAGAGATGGGCAAGATTGAGTAGAGAAATTTTAGATGTGAGAGTGTCATAAGCCGGTACTTACTAATGTAGGCGTTCCACTGGTGGAGTGAAACCTTTGATAGGAGCAATTAAGGCGGGTTTAAATTAGAAGTTAACGTAAATGCTATGTAACAAGACAAAAAAACATGTAAACTTATTCGTTTTTGAATTAGATAAAAGATGGAAAAAGTTATTTATACTAGATATGAAAGAAAAAAGAAGGAGCCTACCCTTATCCAAATTAAAAATCTCGAATAAGCACAAAAGGGAAGAAATGCGTATAAAAAGTGAACAAGAGCATGCAAACTATACCTGATCGTAATTGTTATTTTTAAAGTCAGGCGGGAGAAGAAGAAGGTGGAAGGATTAAACTTGGGAGGGTGAGAAAGGTATGGGGAGATGGAAGGTACAAAGAGGAAGAAAAAAGGAGTTACGAGAGTCGCGGCTGTCTTGACAGTTAAGGTGTCGGGTGGTCGAGCTCGGCGTCCTGTCAGCTTGTCAAGCTGTCAGCCCACGTACGCTGGTATCGGAGATTGTATAACTGCGAATTCACTAACACCTTTTGCCATCTTAGCCATGCAGGGGTACGCAACTCTTTGTACTCGTATACTCGTGGAATGACTGCGTACTCCGTTCAGCCTTTGCCAAATGTCATTACTTATAGACGCGTGTCATTCTTCGTTTCCCTTCTTTCCATTTTCGTTTGTACGTCCTTATTTCTCCTCATCCAACGGACTCCTTCTGAGCTTTTATCTTCCTTTCTCGTTCCTTCGTCCACCTTATCTTTTTAAACGCCAGTTTTAATGAGGCTGACTGCCTCCAGAAACGGTGCATCTCGCGACAGGTGTTTCTAGATGGCTCGAGGTCGAGAAGAGAATCGAGGAAGGTATAACAGAAAATTAACGTCAACGAGGTCTGAAGGATTTGTCCAATAAAGAGTTCTAGACTTTGATTAATTATGTCCGCTCTGAGCGTTTCTCGACTTAAACTTTTGATTGAAAAATGGAAATTATTGAAGAATTCGAGTAATGAAATTTGATAATGTACTTTCTACGATTTCCTTAATTCTATTTCTTTAAAATAAATAATATCCTTCCCTAGATCACAACAATATAGCAATTGCCTACCAATTAAAACAGTTGAAAAAAAAACATAAATTGGTCACTCAAAAAACCATACAAGTCAAGTGGAGAGATTTACTAAGCATCTGCAGCACCTGTGGCAATTAGGCACTTCTGTGCCTAATTGCCTCGCAGAAATAAGACATTCTAACGAAACGTTCGCATCGCGTGTCGGTTTATTGGGAAAACATCCTAAACGATTGGATCGAAAGGTCGATCGTAAGTAACGGCATGTACCAGTTGATTAGACAAAGTCGGAGTAGAGTTCGTGATTACTTGCTTGCTTAGTTAGACGTCTTACTGCATTCGACTCCTGAATGAAGGGTTACATAGACACTCGGTAGTTGCCATACAACCTCGACACTCGTGCGGTAATCAAATACAGTATTAGGCCCGTTAAAATATATTTCGAGCAGAGCAAAATTCCTTTTTTTCACATTACAGAGATATTAATTTCCTTTATTTTTTTCTCAAAAAGTCTTACATGGAATCTATAAAATATATATCCAGATTCTGTTATAATATCTTCAAATTAGAAAAAAATGCCACAGGTACTTAAATTACATGCAGATTCCCATCACTCAGTGCGACTATGCGAAGCGAGAAATGGCCTATCAAGGTCTTGGTAATGTAATTGTTTAAGCGCTGACTCGTGGAAAGATAGAGCTTCTCGTTCAAAGCCGGACCGATCTAATTTTTTTCTCGTTTCATTAAAAAAATTATCAGTATTCAGGTAAGTTAATATAAAGAATTATAAATATATTGTACTGAAGTGGAGATTATCGGCATTTATGTTACGATAAATTTTTTTTTTATAGAAAAACTCCTTTCAATCACATTACACTAAACTTCCGATTTAAGGACCACCAATTTGCTGCTGCCGAGAATTGTTGCCGCGGCGGTTTTGAGTTGAGAATAGAGCCCCTCAAGGTCAAGAGAGGATGTTCAATCAATCGTTAAACGCCAGGAGCGTGGGATACAGGGGCAGAGTGCGGGTACTCACGCGCATGTATTGCGTAATATTAGGAAATGTTTCTCAAGGCCCTGCATTGTAACGCCCTTTTTTACTTTTCACCTACACTCCTATGTTCCCTTTGCAGATTTTTTTCGCACACCTAGGTTCTTTTTTCATTTTTGTCCTGCATTCTTTCATTTTTCTTTGCTTTTTTCCTGTACTCATGCGTTCTTTAAACTGCATTTCTCTTGCACTCTAACTTTCCCTACATTTCTCCTCCTCTGCTGAATTCATATGTTTTGTCTTTATTTTCCTTGTCGTAGTCGCCGAGACCTCCCAATTTTTAGCACAGTTAAACGCCTTTAACTATAATGTATCGGGAAATTGTCATTTGTATTCATAATCTTGGGTGTTTAAAGATGCGAAGTAACCTCCACGAATACTTCTTCGGTGTAAGAGGTTTGCGAATAAAATGAGCTTTTAGATGTATTTGGAAAACTCTTGCTGTCTTCCCTGCTCTCCACTATGAAATCCGTCTGCTCTCGGAGTATTTTCAAAAATTTATTATATAATTTTTATAATTATAATTATATTATATAATTATAATTTATATAGAAACTTTAAGTTGCACAAATTTAATTTATTTTATTAATTAAAAATGTTTATAATAAATTCCTTAATTTTCATTCAAAAGGGTGGACTGGAGAAGTAATTCACCTGGAAAGTCGTAGGGATGAGTTTCGTCACATCCTCCCCATTTTGCAGGTCAATATCCTCATAATCCACCCCCTACAGGGTAGTTCATGTGCTATTGTTGGCCCATAACGTGGACCAACGACCATCTACGTATGGCTCAGTTTTTAAATTGACCTTGAAAATTTCGTTGGTCTATATATTTTCATGAATATATTCGTAATCAGTGCCTCGATATCGATTAGCATACGTGATTCGAACATAATTTGAATATTTATTTATGAAAGCCGTTGTTGCAGATTTTTAATTTTTCTGATATATTTTTCTATTTTAAAGACAACGTTTTGAAACCAGTTTCAATATAATTCGAGAAGACCATCAAATTAAACAATTACCAAAGAGGGATTTTAAGTTATAGGAAATTTTTATTCGCGAAACTAAGAATTTATAAAATGCTTGGTCAGAAAATAATCTGAAATAAAAAAATAAATATCTGATATGATATAGATTCTGCGTCCACTTTTAATCATGATGCAAGGAAACAATTTTGGCCATGATAATCCCTGAGAACGTTGGATTCCAAGAATTCCCCTTCCTTGTTCCCGTTTAAATAATAACCCATTAACGCCCAAGATGACACTTTTAAAAATCTTTTTCAGCAGCTTTATACCCCCCAAAAGCGGTGTCGAAAAAACTTCAAAACAGTCATTTTCGATGCAAAATTTCGGTACTAATCAAATACGCTTTGCAAATTCTGGGAAAATGCAATATACACAATTTATAATTGTTTATTTATAAAAAAAAAACATGGCTAAAAACTTTTGTAAAGGTGGCATTGGACCCTGCAATCAAAAAAGGATGGGTAGGTTTTTCGAAAGTTAGGATGGCGACATCCAATATGACGACTTAATGCCATAAAATGTAGGCTAGTTTCGTTAATTTTTTATAATAATACGAATTTTTATTAGATTTCCATGAAAATGGGTATACAGGGATTATTTGGGTCGCTAATAATGAATCTTCCATCTAAATTGTAAAATTCAATATGGCGGATCTAATGTGGCGGCCAAAAACATAAAACATGGTCAAAAAACTTTTTTTTTAAATTTTTGTATTTGAGGGATTTTTGTATCATTGACCACGAAGCTGCCATCAGAATTTGAAAATTTAAGATGGTGGATCCGATATGGCCACACAAAATATCAAATACGTATAATAAATATTTAATTTTGATGAAAAGTGTGTAGAATCTTTTGTTTAGCCGCCAAATCTATTCATACTGCCCGACTTTCATCACGTAAAGGTAAATGTAATATGGAAAGTCTTTCTTTTTTATTTGTTTGTTTTTTTATTTTATTTTTTATGAGGGGGGGGGGGTATAGTTTTTTAATTGCACTTATAACATTTTAATAATGTTCGTTTGCCACAGTTTCTAATATTTGTGCACGATTTTCTGACACTAGCAGAAATAGAAGAAGTAAAATTGATGATATATTTTTAAATAATATATTTTGACCATATATTTCATATTTTTGGCGGGCATATTAGTTTCGCCATCTTCAATGTTCAAATTCTGATAGCAAATACGAAATTAGCGACCCAAAACACCCTAGTGTGCAAAAATTCATAAGAAAACAATATTTTTTACCATATTTCATGATTTTTACGACTGTATTGAATCCATCATATTGAATTTTCAAATACTGATGGTAGATTCGTGATCAGCGAACCAAAAAACCCTTGCACACGAAAATTCATAAAAAAATAATGTTTTTTGATCATATTTCATGTAGTGGTTTGCTTCTCTCGGATCGATATGAAGATTTGAATTTAAAAAAAAATACTCGTAAAACTATTTTTATGTTTTTAATACGGCTTTTGCAGTGTAAAAAGCTGCTGAAAAACAGATTGTTAAAAGTGGCATTTTAGGCGGTAATGGGATAATATCTGCTAACTTCTTACATTTCATTTACATCACTTTAAATGTAAGCTGCCTTACTTTAACATGAATGCAGTTCTTTTCCAAGGACTGCAAAGAAACAAAAAGGCCCAAACAAGATCCAGAAGTCATAAAAAGTCATTTTCCGATACTATTTTTCTGTTTGAGAATTAACTCATCTACTGGAGTGTCCTATAAGGCTAAACCGATTAGGTGGTAAGTAGAATAAATCAATTATCCGAGAGTGGTTCTTCAGCTCTAGTTATCAGGAAACTCCAAGATGGTGTTTCATTCCAGGGGCTAGTTTGCATTAGCGTAACACACGTACCAGACGGGGATTTACAAGAATAGTCAGAAGCTTGTCAGCCTCTGTAAATATCCAAAGATTGATAAAAGTACAATATGCATATTGAAAGACCGACTTATTAAGCTGAATTAAATAGCTATCGGCTGCTTCATCTGTAATGTAGAGTTTCATTTTTCTATGCTAGTAACTTTCCAGAAGGGAATAAATAATCTCTTGATTTAAACTCCTTTCGTTTTTTTTTTCACCCGAAGATTTTACGAAAAAGAACATCATAAAATTAATAAACTTCTCTTTATTTTGCCTGTAGGGGGATTAAAACAAAATAGGATCGAGTTATATCATCTCTTCTCTAGCCTTGCCTCGAAACTTGGTTTTCAATGTTACCGTGCATTTGAGTTAACTTTCCCTAGAAGTTTTCAGCGTTCTTGATCTTGAGCTTCATATTCGTGAAAACCTCTTTATCATGTCGAGGAAATCCCTATATTGTACTACAAATGCGCTTTGTAGTGAAAGCTCGCAATAATTTAGTATCATAGCATCGAAGGTCAGCGGTCGAACACCTGTTCTCTATAAAGTCCTGGGTCAAGGTACGTCTAGATTGTTGGGAGAACGTTAGCCTCATATCTTCATTCATACGAAATACATCCCGTCTGTATAGATCTATATAGATCAATGAAATAGTCTTTTCAGCCCTGAAACAGTTTAACTTAAATATTGATTGTAATCTGCGTGCTAAGAGAAGAAAATATTAATGAAAATACTTTCTTTTGCTTTGCTTGATTAGCCAACAAGCTGAACATGGTATTCTGGCCAATGATCCGGGGAATCAATGTCATTTTCAAGTAAAGTGTAAAGCACTTTGATTGATTTTTCCGTGTAAGGAGCTGGCATGAATTTGGTAAAAAATAACTTCTTTTTTATATCATATCTGATCCATTCTAATGGAACGCAATCAACGCTCCTTTGAATTTTTATAGCCCTTTGAATTAACTCAACTCATTGGAATGGATCCACTGCCAGATTCATTATTTTAACTGCAAAAAGGTATAAGAAATGAAAATTTAAAACTTTGGAAATTCACCACGTGCTGATTAGTAATTAGTTTTATAAAAATATTTATTTTAAACTTGTAAAGTGTGTTTAAATTTTCAACTGAATATATACATATATTTAATAAATTATGTAATACATTTAAGTTTAGTATTCAAATAATAAACATAAGTGTATATTTAAAATGCATGCGTGACAATTAATTAAGGTTATTTTTGTAAGTGTACAAAAGATACAAAAATATATAACGTATATACCTTTCGTCACACGATAAACGGCTTGAAAACTGTAGAATAAATAACTTTTTTATTTATCAATATGAATAACTACGCACTTTCACCTTCATATGTAATAAAACGCTATTTTTTATCACCCACGCAACTCTGCTTAATGGGTGATAAAATCTCAAATGAAAATGTCAACTGTGCCTCGATTACAATGTTGGTATCCTGACATGTAAAAGCGCTTATTCAATTGACAAGGAAAAGCGTCAGTTTTATGATAAAACCTTATTTTATATACAAATTCATGAAAGCGACTTCATATTTTTCAACTATAATCACATTTATTAATATTTAGAAATTGTGCTATTTGCATTGTTGCTTATTTAACTGAATGCTTAAACGCGGCAAATTCAACTGCGTCCAGCATGACCTTTTGTGCATTTTAAAAATGCTCTGGCCAGCACGTCACATATGAAACAATGGATGTTTACATCGTAACGTCGGTCAGAAATTACAATACCATCAGCCGGTAAGCTATTAACTTCTGTAATCACATCCTGCAAGTAATCATCTACACTTGCAGGCTTAGAGTTTCCACAATAAATGAGAATGGGAAATGGTTTGTAAATGTTCGGTTTGTAATAGACTTTTTCAGAAATTACCCAAAAGCCCTTTTCACCCGATTTGGGCAGGCAAATCCCATCTGCGTTCAACTGTGACTGTATTGTGTCTTTTGAGTGAACAGTAATGTCGATGCATTCTAGTAGACCCCTTAAATCAAAAGTAGACGTATTCTCCTATGCATCCATCAGAGTCCAGATTTTCTTTTAAATCATACTTTTCAGAACTAGTTCCCACAAGGGTATGAGCAGATTTTGGTAATTCGGGAAGAATTCTGTTCCGCAATATGCCCAGAAGTTGGTTAACATTAGTTTAGGATGCGCCATTCAATACTGCCCACTCTCGAAGTTGGTGTGCTTCATCTGGTTCATCTTCTACGAAGTCTTCGATTCCCTCTTCAAATGCGTCCTCACGACAATCGCTTTAAATAAATCTGATCCTAAAAATAAATTAGGTTGAACTGTAGCATTAACCTCAGCCTTCTGTCATAAATATTTATTTTTTTATTATACTGGCTTTAAGCATTTTCATTTATTTTCAAATTAAAAAGAAACTTAATATTCTGAATTTTGAACCTTCAAATGAATGAAATAATTTTTCAAAATTTTATTTCATCTAAAAATATTGTTTGAATTACAAAAACAATCGGGATTATAGGTTTTTTTATTATTATTATTTAACATATAAAGGAACACATATTCTGGCACTCTCTCTCTCTCTCTAAATTTAAAAGTATCATTAGACAATTTTCCAAAATTGAGCGTTTGGAACTTCCAGCTTATAAAAATAAAAAAAATGAAATTCTATAAAAATACAAACAGAAGCGGAACATACATTTTTACAGCTTGGGCTCAAGAACATTGAACATTTTTTGCAAAAGTTATGTTTTATGTAGACAATATTTTAAGAAAAATTTATTGACTTACCCTATTTAGAGAAAATTACCATCTTGTGAGTCTTACAAATGATTTAAAACTGAAGTGTATTTCATTTTTAGGTTGCCTCATTATTCCGAGGCTACTGCTTCGAACAAAAATGTTTGAAATAATTAACATATTATGTAAAGTGTGGTTTAAACTTGCAACAATGCTTGCTCATGATGTGGGCGTTGTTTCCAAATCAACAGATATTAAAATATTTCGGACAATCCTTAGATACAAGCCATAAAAAGAACTGAAAAAAAAAGAAACGGTCTGCTTGATAATAATCGACACCTTTCAGATAATTGGCTTTATTCTGAATACCTAGACAGTAAAATCAAGGTAGAGTTTCATGCTTCGCACCTGAAATATGATATTGTGATTTTTTAGAAGCTTTTACATGTGTAACTTCTTGTGTAAGTATAAATGTAAACGTCAAATATTTTATTGCAATTTTGATACACATACACATATACAATTAACATGATACTTTTTGTACATATCAAGTTCCGATGACAATACAATATTCTATTAAATTTTAGTTTATATCCCTCCCCCACCCCTTCATATTGGATTTCGTATTATTAGTAAACCGCAACAATATTGGTATCAGAAATATGAAAACGATTCCAGATACAGAAGATCTAAAATTGTTATTCCTTTCATCGGGCGTAATAAATTACCACTAAATATTTTAGGAAATTGACGCAAAAACAGTAATTTTTACGGTCAATATAAAGCAAATGAATTTTTAAAAAATATTATTTTTTAAGAGTCGACAAAAGTTTGATAAAAGTTTCTCTTGGAAGAAGACGATTCGACGATGAAGCTTAATCCATCAGTCCATGTCACTTCTCACGTTATCACCATATTTTGTCAAACTATAAGATATATATCCCCTTATTACCAGTACGTTACTCAACTTATAATTATAATATGCTAACAATTCTAGATACAACAACTCCAAAACTGTTATTCCGTTCTTAGGCCGTTTTAAATTTCATCTCAGTATTTCAGGCAATTATTACTAATACAATCAGTCTTGTAATCAATATGAAGTTAAATAAAATTTTCAAACAAAATATGTAAAAACATATTTACGTTTTAAAAGAAGTCATAAAAGTTTCGACCAACGCTTTGGGTCTTTTTCAAGAGTCGTTAAAACAAATTTTGTTCTTTCAAGCGGTCAAGTATTAAACAACATATTTTTAACGCTATAAGAAGTGCTAAAAATCGTTGAAATAGAAGATATTCACGAAAATTTTAAAATTTGCACGCCTTTTCCCTCAGTAAATATTTATAGAAAGGACAACATTTATCTTCTATAAACTATGATCCAACAGTATAACACTTTACAGAATTTGACTTGAATCTGGCTATCTAGATTATGCCAGACTCAAAATAAAACGCGATACCCGATCGGGGCCCAAGTGCAGCGCCTAGAAATAACCCAGTCTGGCCCCGCTTGAGCCCATATTGAATTTATTTTTAGTATTCTTAATTAAAAAGGATTTTTAAATAAAACATTCTTAAAATCGTGTATAGAAGCTGATTATAATTTTTCACTGGGTCTTTAAGTTATTTTTACAAAAGCGAATACAGTATAATGAGAAGATTGTATTAATATAAGGGTTGTATCAAATCACTAAAAATACATAAAAATAAATATGTTTATGACGTCACTGTTAATCTAGCTAGTTTTCACATTCAACACAGTAAATATTGCTCCGGTTTCTTTTCTTATAAACATATAACCTCATTTCGAGGTTAGTTTTCATCTTAACATATTTGATTTTACTTACTATAGTCTTCAACACGTAGCTTAGGAATATTTTAAAGTAGAAGTTGCCTACGCACTATTCTTGTGCTCGTTTTCGGCATTTTTTCACTTATTTTGTCTTTTTTCAATTATTAATTGAACTATTTTTGACGTCTGATACTTTACATTGACACCATTTACTCTCAAGATTGGCTGTTAAGTCGGGGTCTAGAGGGGGCCAAATTTAACATCCACAAAGTTGTGTGCTCAATCTAGCCCAAGTCGGAAATAAGGTAAATATTTGGCAATTTCTGCACGGGATTAGGCCATTTTTATTTTATGTGCTGGTAAACTTGAGAAATAATTACCCATTTATGTCCCACACTTTTATTTTGCGTTGAGTTGGATTACTAGTGTTATTAGTATTATTATTATTATATTATTAACAAAATAAGGAAACTCATTTTTAATTCAAGCTGATGATAGCTACAGCCCAATATGAAAAAGGCATCTTTGTTAAAGCTGTCCTGGCATATCTTATCGCAGTCATGGACGCACTTTTGCAATTCAATAAAGTGATTTGGTATGCCACTTATGCCCGAAATGTCATATTGGGCAAAGCTTGGTTTGCTTACACCACCATCCGCGGACTGAGTTGCATTCAGGTGCATTACGGGGAAATCTACAGCTTAAGAGATTTAATTGACTTCAAATATTTAGAAAATTGTTTTGGAAGGATTATTAAAAAAAATATTGGTACTGCTTGAAGCATTAATCATCCTAGAATACTATAAGACCTGTTTTTACATTATATTTAACAATACCTTTTATTTTTAAACCTTAAAAAATCAAAAAGCAACGATGTCCCAGTTATCATGATTTCCAAATCTGCCATGTACTAGTAATCGTCTGTTATTGTACCAGTCTTCATGAAAAAGGTTAAGCGTTCTTGAAATCAGTTTTTAGCGATTTGGAGGTGTGTTTTGAGTGTATTATTGTATTTTAACTATACTTTAATGAAATGAAATAATAATGTGGTCTCAAAAATAAATCAACAACAGAAATTATAAACACAATGGCGAAATTTGATAAATTGCAGTTACTAAAAAAATCGTGTGTTTGGAGGTAACGTTATGTTTGCGTTGTCAAAATATTAAAACTATCAATAATTATATGTCTATTAGAAATTTTTCTTTATATTGTGCAGTATAGATTAATTTGAGCTAATGAAAAACTATTCAAACAATAATAATTTCACTAAAAAATGATAATAAACTACAAAATTGATCATGAAATCAGTAAAGTCATGCCAATATTTTACATCACCTTTTTCACTTTTAAGCACTAATTTATAGTACAATTACTACTCACAGGAACAAGTCAGTTCTCCGACTCTATTTAACGCCTTTTTGGAATGAATTAAATCATTATTTGTACAAAATAATAATTACGTCCCGATAAAGTAATCTTTTGTCATATTTAAAGCTTAAGCAAACAAACGCCTCTGCTGACCTGAATGTTAAACTATTCTCTACGTTTCATGATTCATCGCCACCGTCAATATAAATGATTTTTTTTACCTATGTGTGATATTTGTATAAGAAACTAATTTGGTTGCTACAACAAACACTGTCCAAACTTACTTACAAATATTTTAGGATTGTATTTTTATGCGAAAAATACTTACATGTGGCGCTTACACCTCAGAACTCACGATTACTGGTACCGTGCCAATTGCTGAGACTATACCTTAATTGGACGTCGATTGTTTTTCAATTTTTCGAAACAAAATACTTATAAATTTAAGAAAACGGAAAAGCTATGTCATAAAATGTGAAGCTAATCCTGTCACCACTAACACTTGTGTATGCACTAATAGGTCCCCGAGATTACTATTTTTCAAAAGTTCAAAAAAGACCCCTGACAACGAATACCTTGGTTAGGTTTTCGAAATCTGGGTCAATTTGGTATTGAACATTTTTTTTAGCAATTTAATTATTTATTCACAAAAAATTTATAAACAAATGATTTTTTTTACAAAATATCCATATTTTCAAAGTATTACCTCCGAATCTGTTGCTCAGAAAAATGTAATATGTGCACACTATATAGATCGAGGATAGATCTCTTGCGAGGAAAAAAATCTTTGGATGGAATAAAGGCTTCTTTCCTTAAATTGTTGTTAAAAAGTTTCCTTTTGAAGAGCAATTCCTTTAGACTCTTCTTTGATAAATAAACAATCACCCACAAAAGCCAGTGTCATCATAGTGCTATAAGTTGTTGGGAAACATT